>QEYB01001100.1:0-32420 GCA_017562135.1 Dipylidium caninum
CAAAAGAAGATTCTTCAGTAAAAAACTACTAATTATCCAATACTATAGCGGCAGGCAAAAAAACTAAGATGAAGCGTAATCCCGAGCGACAGAATGCTGAGGAGGACAATTGTCTATATCACCATCGATAGAGCGCAATTAATGCTTGTTCCACATGAAGAACAACAGGTCTATATGTTTAAACAAGACTTTCTGCCATCCTGAACACGCAGGCTAGAAAAATACTAGGACGAGAGATTCACGAAAAGGTGAATTCGGATCGACTGAAGTTTGATGAAGACCTACGGGGGAAAAATCCGAGATAAGAAGCCAAGTGGCGTTACCTTAAAAAGTTGCGGAAGCCATGGAATGCTAAATGCCTCAACTGTCTGAGTATGGTCTCCGATTGACAGGGAGCTACAGAATTCCTTTGGTTCCATATCAGTTTCTCCTTACAAGAGAGGTGTACTAAAGAAAAGTAGACCGATTTATGTGGAGTAAAGAATAGGTGGGTTATGGAGGAGGGAGTGGTGGATACATTCCGGAACGACCACACATTTTTTGACTTAATGACTATTAAAATGATGTTATTAGAAAAGAGCATAGAACCTGGGTCATTTTTACCAGAAAGTGGAAAACTGAGGCTGGATAGTAGAGTGAATTTTTTACCCAAAGACCTTACCGAAATAGGTCGAGACTGCATCATCATCAAAAGAGGGATTGGAGATTCAACATTGCCTGACGAAGATGCTATCCAGGATGGAATGAGGACGATCTCTGAACACGGCTATGTAGACAGGATGGCGGAGTCCACGATGAGAGAGCAACAACGCGGATCTTTGAGGAGATTCAAGAGGGTTGACAGAGTGACCGGTCGTCGATCGGTCACTCGCGCTAGTCGCATTGGCAGGGGTAAGGAGGCTGCGTCGTCGAATTGTTGCCCATTTTATCAGCATCCTCAACTGTCACCCTGCAGTAGCCGCAGGCGTTGAATGCACGAGTCGCAAATCACAATAGAATAGAGAAAAGAGGGAAAATGGGATTACAAGTGTTTCAGGACAATCTGCGAGTAAGGGAGAATCAGGTAATTTATTTCGTTCTGCAAAGTTGTGTGGTGGTAACAGGAAGGTTTAAGAGATTTCAGATTGATAGAACAAATCACACCAGAGATGATTCGATGTATTGCTAAGTGATTTTGCGGCTGATCGCTCATTTATTTCAACAGGACTATCGTTTTATCGCAGAATTCGACACTTTCCCAAGCTACTTTATATTTGGAATGATTTCCATCACGAATACTTTGTAGAACAATTAAAAAGACGAGTATTTTAAACATTCACGCAAACTATTGCCATAAGACATGTTTAAAGCTTGAGATTAGGTGTGGACCTAAAGCTCGTACATAATTTTAAGCTGCGAAGTGAATCGTCTGTAGCAGATGAACTCGCCTTTATCGAAAGTGGACGGTCCATTTAGATGGGATGGGTAGTGAGCAAGAGGATATTATAAAATGAGAAGACGAAAGAAGGAGGGAAGTGCCGGTTTAAGTGTGACACTCTGTATTTCTACACTTCAGTTGTTAGATTTTATCAGTCTTATTTGATTGAATCTGTGATGTCTTAAATAGAACGAGATGGCAAATGAAAGGTTTAGATTCAATGGGGAAGGAGTAGTTTCGGACGTTCGATTGTGAGTCAGCGTAGCAGGTGTTGGAAGAGAAGTGTTCGTCGAACAAGCCGGTACTTCTTAATGTGGAGGTGAAAGGGGATTAAGGGAGGAATGCCCGGATTTATGTAGTCATGTGACTAATTTTTTTTTGTATGACCAGTGACCGGAAGTTACTAATAGGCAAAAGTTACTGTGAATCATAAGCCCCGCAGAATTGCAGACTAAGTACGGAAAATAAATTGAGTCAAAACAACAGACAATGATGTAGATGAATCGGCGTTTATGGCCACATCGTCTTGATGGAGTCGGCACGTGGAGTAGAAACACTTCCAAAGTCATACGTAGTGACTATCCGCTATGTACTGTTTTTAGACAGGTAACGGCCGACATGAACCGTTGGAGAGGGAATATGTTAACAAAGCGAGCATTAAAGAGGGGAAAAGGTCTCTTAATAGAACGGAAACCCTGTGACGAACTACTGCTAATACTCCCTGTTATGTGATCAGTAACGGCTTATTGCATCCAGACATTAGGGGTGTGCAACAGGTAGACGGCGCCGATAGGGAAGGTACTTACGAGAGCATGCGCCCTCATTACTCAACTCATACAGGGGTTTCTACTGCCGCTTCCCTTCAAGAGCGTTTGAGTACCGATAAGCGAAAGCATTCAAATTCATGACGTGGTTTTTCACTTTGTTGAAAAAATAGCTCGAACCATCGTAGAAGGTGTTGGCACTAGTGCTTATGAAGTATTCCAAAAGAAAAAAAATCAGCCATTTGATTAACCCATTTCCTCACAAACAGAGCAAGAGAAAGTTCTCAGAATAATGCACTCAGCCATAGGAACCACTCAGAGATTTGCAAATTTAGAGTCGCCAAATACATGGGTGAAAGAAGGCAGAAAATAGCAGATAGTGGTGTTAAACAATGGCGTTAGAAAAGCGCGAGAGAGGATTAGCGGGAACATGTGAAGGATGAGTCGCTAATAGGACAATTAAAGTCCGTCGCATTGGTGTAATTATGATACAACAAAAAAATAAGAGTGGGTCGAATTAATACCTCAACGGCAAATAACGCGATCGTTGAGCAAGATAGACTTCCCACCTCTCTCAAGCAGAACGTCTTCAGCGGAAGCCATAGCAACAAGGAAGGCTTGACAACAAGCGGCCGGCGACCAAAGAGTGCTTGCCAGGGGAGAGCCACTAGCCTGTATTAGCTGATGGATGAAAGGGGACTGCTAGGTGTGGCCGCAAACCACGAATTATGCGCCCGATGAAGGAGTGACAGTGGTTTGGGGACGACCCCCTACAAGGATTAAGAAAAGCCTCGAGATGAGACTCAGCTTTGAGTATTTTTATACCCAAATTCTTTCACGTCAAAGAACTTAATATTACTCTGGCAAACTAAATCGGTTGCGGATTTTAAAAACAATGGGCTGATCCGTTTTTGTATCGCCGGTTAACTTTTTGTCTCGCCAGTCTTGATTTTCAGAAAGGATTCAATACGTTGTGTTGGGGATGCGCCGCAGACGATAATGCGTTGCGCCAAACGATTTCTTCTCAAGGACCGAGTTTCTGACATAGCCAAAGCTTTTTCTTACTTTTCCTTTCAACTCATGTATGCGATACATTGAGCTTCTCTACAAGCATCACGTGTACTACGAATCGAATCGACAAATGACCGTCATTGATGTGGGCGTCATCATCGGACGCAACTGGGAAGAGCCAAATAGGATTTATCAACTTTCATTGGAAATCACCAAGAACTAAATGCTGACAACAATATTTTGACACTACCTTTCCTATATGGCAAGACACAACCCCTTGTGTGCTCGGCGGATGAGTTTTTGCATTTCGGAAAAATAATACAATAAAAATAGTCTGAAGTGCACGTCTTGCCCTTCCACTTTTAAACTGGAATTAAAACAAATTACAAAAAACTAAACGGTGTGGTTTTACTAATTTTTCACAAGAAAAAGTATGGATAGACTTTAAATACGTTAACGAAATAAAAGGAATGCATAATTCATTTATCAACAAAACCCACAATCACCTAGTTGCCAACCCAATAGCGGAAGATATTTAAAAAGGCGACAGGAAAAGAATAGTGATGAATGAGAAGCGGGTGAATAACAGGCGGACATTGTGTGTAATAATGAGCAAAATTTTGCATTAAGTTAATAAAGAATTCTCATGTTTAGGCTAGAAAAGAGCATGAACTAACCACTTATTTGGCTCAAAAATCCAATCGCGACAAGGAAGTGAGAATAAAGCCTGCGCTGCCACATCTGCACTATCGTAGCATGCAACCCCACCACAATCTGATACTCTGGGTCATCAGCTGGGTAGAGAGAGGATTTTTGCTTCCATTTACGATATCAGGGTTGCATCAGACACCGATAAGTCTTCATCTAGGTCCTTAGGTGAGACCGGGCAAGCGGGGCAGTGGTTTTCAGAAGGCCACTGGTTGGTGAAATTAGTAATTGGCAATGGATGAGGGTGGCGTTATAACGGGAAGGGAGGGAAGGATTTCGATAGGTGAACCAGAGACGCGATTGAAAATCCGCCAAAAACGGCGTCATCCCCACCATCGGTGTGACGCCTAATCTAGCTTAAGTCAAACTCATTGGGGATTACTGGATTCGAATAAATACCATAAACCAATAAATTTTCTAGACTTACAGTTTGGCCAATTTCGGAATATATTTTACCGAAGAAAGTGGATTGGGAGTTCGGATGAAAATGCGGGGAGCCAGATTGACTGTCCATCCAAAAACGCAGTTGATTCCAAACTGATTTAACAAAATCGACAACTCCGGGGCTTTCTTCAATCGCGTCCGAAAAGAGTCGGTTCAGGGAGCTGGTAGATCTCTTCATATGGGAGACGCTGCAAGGCGATATTCAATGATATTTGAGGCTGTAATAAATCAATGGCAATAAAACATGTACTGCGACCTCGTAATTTATTTATTTCGGGCTAAGTGTACATTCAGGATACAAAGAACAATAAGAGAGAGATTATTCGTTACAAATGTTTGTTTCCGAACAATTGGTTTGCCAACAAGCCACGGAGAAACAAAAGGCCCTGATAGGGGAGAAGTATGGGCATGTGGCATCCCACATCCACATGATATGTTTGCAACATCTACAAGAACTCTACACAGGATGAATTTGAAGGAATTTTGTTACGACATGCCTCGAAAGTGCGCGGTTCATAGAGTGCTAGGGGGGCATGGAGCATGTTGTTAATAGCTATTGTTTGGACTGCGATAGACCGACGTAAAGCGGTTTAGAGGAGAGAAGTCCATGGTCTTTACAGGCGCGTCGATCCCTTGCATCCCAAGAGAATACATGTCACGGGGTCTAACTTCACGTAACGTTTTTCACGTGCATAAGAGCTTTGTAAACACGGTTGTAAGCTAGTCGGAAGCATCTTGCCGTCCTTCCTCGGAAAAAGCTAGAACCACAACCAATATCGTGGAGTATACAAGTTAGTAAATGAATTATAGTCAGTCTAGGTTAAGAGCTTTAGGCAAAGTCGAAGATAATTTTAAAGCATGTTAAATGCGTGTCGTACGAATGAAAATCGAGCCATTGATTCTTCCTAAAACCAGGAATCGGACTGCTTAAACGGGTAAATCTTGCGAATCTCAAGCACACCCGCTCAGCCTCATAATTCAAAATCCGCGGAAATTGTCGGTCATTTAAGAAACAATACAGTTGAAGAGATTAAGAATTTGTAACATTACGAAATAGATGTTAAAAAAATTCTAAAAATTTTAACAAAACCTTTTTATGAAATAAAAAGGTAGATTGACTACACCACATATGAGTAAAGCACTTCCAACCACCGCAGAGACGAAGCTATTTCAAACGTCCATCTTTTATCCACTGATTTATTGCGCAGCCCTGTGCACCACAATAAATAGTTGAAAATTGGGCCAGTCCACTGCCTCCGCAAAAACGCTAGCTATTTCCCCCAAATCTGCCGCCAGGTCTCGCATCATGATCATCCGCCCGACACCGCGCCACAAAGAACGACATAACCAAACACGATGTCGACAGCACCACCCACCCTGCTCCGATTTACTGACGGATGCACCTGCTTGACGTGTGAACCCGACCCAAAACCCCCAATCGAAGCCTCTAAAGCCCCCCTGAAGCATAACGCAATTGCGTCGATTCACACAATTCCACCAACAGCCAAATTCGGCTTTGTTATACACTACTTACTGCAACCAAACGGACATAATCTGAGGCAATTGTTGTAAAATAGGACCAAATTCAGCGTTTGTCAGGGTAATTCCTCCAGGATAGGACAAGAGGAGTAAACCCCAAAGGGTAACAAGAAACCGAATACAGGTCAATTGACTAAAAGGTGTTCTTAATGTAAGTGGCTTTATTGATAAAAACAACGGCAATGCTTCATAATAACGGCCTGCAGCTGAAGCGTGCAAAATAGGCCACATCTCTCCTGTGAAATTCGCGTTTACTGTACCAACATTTCAATACTTGCGACGTGAGAGTGTCGACCAGGCTGATGTGCGATAAACGCCAAAATCGGCATGATAATGCTTTAAAATTACGAACATCCTCAAAGGCACTAACCTCGTTAGGGAGATTACAATATCCCAACCAACCAACCAAAAATATTACTTTTAATCGCGTCAATGGAAGCCACTTTTTGAAAGTCAGCGTAGGTAAACGAGAACAATAGGAGACGTCGTATTGCCTAAGCCTAAGGATGAAATAAATTTTGTGGGTGACTAATTGAGGAAAGAAAACGCCGGTCTCGTCTAGAAAAAGAGCTCGCGTCAAATTTTGTGAACGAACAGATACGGAGGTGAAAACAATTGTTCCAATCCATCACACAAACTCTTACAAAATTACCCTAAAACACAGAGAATTGGACTCAAGAATTAAGTGTTAAAATATGGACTAATCCTGCTTGCTGTAAGTAGGGTCAATGTGCTCCCCCTAAGCAGAAAATAAAAGTCTTGCATTAGATTTGGTGGATTACTAAGACAAATTCGAGAATGCAGATTAAAACAAATACTATGGGGACGAAGCACTCAGCGGAAACACTAATAACTGCTATCCACGTTAAAGAATTAGAGGAAAAATGAGGATAAAAAAGCATGAAATAAACCCAAGACGTTCGGGAAATAAATCAAGTCATCTTTTCGAAACATTCAGAATATTTTGCATATCTTAATCCACCTTCATCCATGTGTCACTGTCAGCCTTCAGGGACTTTACACCTTCCCTCTTCTGACAGCAACCGCAACTCAAAGTCGAAGGACAGTCATCCCTTCGTGGCCAACAAGGAAATTTAAAATGTTTCCACTTCATGTTAAGTAAAGTTTCCAATTGGGATTGCGAGGTAGTTAATGTGAGGCGAAAAAAGTGAGTCAATCAAGTCGAACTGTTACGAGTTTAAAAATTTTCTATTAAGATGGAGAGTAAACGCAAAAACTCAATATGATAATGTTGATTTTACCAAATGCAACGTGAAACGTTCCTCCGCTTGTTGAAGAGCCCAAAATTCAGGGGTTTATGATCGACCATTCGTCAAGTTAGCATCAAGCGCAGCTATTCGAATGATGACAACTTCCATCCTTACCGTGTGAAATGGGTTCTGGTCGAGTTGGAGAACCCAGAGGTAGGGTGGGGCTCGAGGTAGCCTACACAACTCTTCAACCTTGAGGATTGTTACAGTATCTTAACACACAATGAGACAAATTCCAAGAAGTGGCATTGCGAGTTGTCTACGAAAGTCATTCAAAAGCAGGCAATGAGAATTTGTCCACGATTGGAGAAAGTGACTGGTCAACAGAGGCCCGAAAAGGGAGAACGTCGGAAAGTGGAGAGGAAGGTCAAAAAAGAAAGTAACAAAAAACAAATATGTTGTCACCGAAGTGAGCTTCACGGGGTCATCCTTGTTCGTGCATGACATGTGCACGAGGCTACAGCAATGGGATCTCCACGCTCGCCTCGATGCCTCGAAATATCCATCAAATCTTCCCCAAGGTGAAAACGGAGAGAAATTTCAGCCCCCTATTGAGGTAGACTCTATCTTGGTAAGGAGATTTTGGAAGCACAGTTGCTAATTTCCAACTTTCAATGAGGCGAGATTTTATCAACAACATATCTGTCAGGTAGAAATCGTGGTAAGGAATTACGATTTAGTAAATTTGGCAACTAATACCGCGAAGAAATCAGGACAAAGCTCAGAGATTCATTGAACAAGTGGAATTTAAAAAGGGGACCCAGTCATGTGACCGGATTTTGTATTGGAGAATTGAATTACACAAGTACGCTCACGCACTTGTCACCATCAGGACTTGGGGAGGAGGCAGAAGGCGATACTAAAAGACCGTGGAATACGTGGAGAGGAGTATGGAGAACAGGCCGAGTGAGGATGCAGGCGACCATAGAGACACCGCCACGTCTCTGCCTCCATTTCGTCAACGTCAAGTAGAATGGGAGCAAAGGACATCTGGGCAGAGCAGAGGTCGTACCAGACCTATCACAACTACACTTACCTGGATTTTACTCCAACGCCTCTTCTCCGTATTCATTGATGCTACTCGAAGTCTTGTATGCAATCAAGAGTGGTTGGGATCCGACAGGACAGCCATACCAGGTCAGACTAGAAGTATACTGAAAGTCTTCTTACTGACTCTCCTATTTGTAACAATCACCTACTATGGATGGTCATTTTGAAGGATTTTGCCTGCATCCTATGCATCACATTTGTCCTTTCTGGCATTTTTTCATCCACCCTAGAACGGTGAACTTTGCCATCTATTATTAGAATTTTTTGTTGGTAATTCTATTGAATCGTCCCTTCCGTTGCATTTACACGTTGCGTTAGACAATCACATCTTAAATTGTATTAAATGTGCATATTGAGAACTTATTATTTTGTGAAAATATACAATGTTAAAATGAAAAATCACCCAAAATTCTTCCTCCCCTCTGCACTTTTACAAGGCAAAAATAATAGAAGGCGGGAAGGAGGTGAAGATTTGAAACTCACCACGTGGAATTTATTGAGGGAAAGACAAATGGGCAGGGGGTGTGTTCGATCAGTAGAGAAATGCATCCCTTCACTTTGTTATTCTTATTGTCTCATTTGATTACTCTTGAATCACACAGTCGGTATACATTCACGTTCTGAATGTTACCACGTGTTGGGGTACACTGCTATCCGTTCAAAGGGGAAAAACCAATGAATCAATAAAAGGAACCATCGAAAAGAAAGCAAAAATAAGAGAAAATCGCATTGGGCCCAGCCACATGATTGGGACAGTCGTTTGGATCAGAGGAGGATAATAAACCGTGTCTATGAGTTCAGCTTTAACAGGGGAACACTTGAATAGGTAATTAGCCAAAAGACCTCATTTGGCCGTAACAACCAAATAAAACAGAACTATGTAATGATATGCGTACCTACTTGGCTCACAGTAGGTGGAGCCTCCAGTGTGAGGATTCATGGCATACAATTCGTATAACCAAAACCGCTACCCGTCGGATCAGCATAGAGCTAGAAAAAATATTATTTAGTCAATATGACTGAATGAAGAGAGCTAATTGAAAGAGGTTAATAGTCGAGAAGTTAAGTCAGGCATTATGCTGGAGTAGGCCTATCTAGGCCTTCTCGGCGAGTAGATGCTATGCTGAGGTAGATGGGAATGTGAAATGCACTCAAACATTCGTCTAGAAATGTAAACATAGGCTCTGTACTACAGGCAAGTCAAGCAAGTAAGTGATGTTTTAATCGATATGCAAGTGCACACGTGACACAATATAAACTGTTACGGTACCGACACACAAACAAACAAAAAGCCTTGAAATATATGAAGCAATTGCAAATTACGTCCCACAAGTTAGGATTTCACTAACAATCCTACAAATCAAGAAGTGGGAGAGAAAAAGTCATGGCATCAATGTTCAAATAATACCTTTATTAGAACTTCATAATAGCATTTTCTCTTTTCTGCTAGGCAACCTAGCTCTGTTTTGGTTAGTATTGCGTCTACGGGCTCTGTTGGAACGAAGCAAAGTACAAAACGATCCAATACACTGCTATAACGTAAGGGAAGAGCAATGAACCAGGGAATATATCGATTCATGTTCTGATATATACGGCCAGTAATTCCACCAATTATCGCTCCAATATTCTCAAAGAACTCCTTCAAAACGACGTAGATAATGCGATCTGGTCGCAATTCTGCGTAGGGTGATGTCATTAACACCTCAAAGTACTCAGTACAGTCATCTGTGGGACCAAGAACGGAGATCAAAATCATGAATTTTGTATAAAAAGATTGCTGAGAATAGGGGAGCAGTGTTCGGGAATCGATGGTAAACGACTAATAAGGCTTGACGCTTAGCAATGGCCTTTATGTAAACTTCGTAGGTGGCACAACAAAGAATCATCGTTGCAAGGATACAAATGATACCAAATCTACGATAAATTAAGTAAATGAAGAGGAAACAAGAAGACAAAGAAAGAAAAAGACCGTAGTTAGTTTTCAAGGTAGAAGGTTCAACGTTTTCTGGAGAAGGTTGCATAAATCGAGAAAAGATTTCATTAACGGTATCGGCTGAAGGGATAGGATATTGTGGGTTGTTTTCAACAAAACGTCTAACAAGCAAAATGTCTTCCCTGCTTAATTTGCACCGAAAATGCGCATCGACGTAGGAAAGTGAATCAAAATCCTCAGGAAAAACAGCTTGAAGTTGTTGCCATAATGATCGCACCAGGAGAGTATGAGCACGACGATCAAGCTCCACTTCCCTGGACGACTTTGAAGAGGTATAACGCCCTCAGCATGATCAGGAAACATCTTAAATGGATTAAGTGTTTCCGATCTGCACAAAGTGTAAAGACAAACCAGGAGAAAAATACGCCGAATTAGAGCCTATTTAAAAGAGAGAAAAGAAAAAGTAGGGCCCGAAGAAAGCTCGTTACAGAAGAAGATAAATGGCCTTATAAAACATTTTTATTTGTCCACAAAAAGATGCAGCAAGTTACTCCAAATCTTCCTCAGCTTGAAGGCTGCCGAATGGATTCGACGCTTCGAAAACCAACTAAATGACTAGAATTCTAGGTGTAGCAGAAGTACCTTTCGGACCTCGGGAACCGCAATAAGCACCTTCGAAAATAACGCAGGACTAAGAGTCTGCTGAAGGATCTGCAAAACGTGGCTAGTTTGACCGGAAACAACAGCCGCATATGCAAAATGCTGCACTGCCTCATCAAATGAACCCATCTGAAGTGCCATTTCGCCGCAGCGAAGTTGCTCCAAGAAGAAAGTTTGAATCGCTCTTGGATCATTCATGGAAGGCAGAGAAGGCAGCGCAGCCTTCTTAGCAGCAATAGCTTGTGCTCGACGTTCTACACAAAATGCAGTTGACACCTGGAATTACTTTTGGCGAGTTTGTTGCGAAATTCCGGATCGCTTCGGCGCTTCCTGTCAAAGTAAATTACAATACCCCAAAAATCCTACTAAAGCGCTAGCGACAGTAATTTTCAGCACCCAGTCACCATCATTAAGAAGTGTGCCTCTGCGACACAGGACCCAAAACTGATCAGCTAAATGGCCAATAAAAATCAGGTGACAGATAATAGTGCTGGTTTTTGGAATAAGATTATAATGTTAGCAAAATATATGCGGGACTTTAAAATCGGTTAAAGAAATGGTTAAATTTATTGAATAAGAACGAGATTGCTTAGGAAGAGCGCTTAATTTTGCGGGTCACATTGAAATTCACGATTACATTGCCAATAAAAAGAAGAAACCATATTCTTTTGCTTTAAGAAATAACAGCGAGCATTGCAGTCACACGAATGAGTTGATTGTCAATTACGAACATATTTTCATCTTATGTTTTCTATAGACTGGGTTTCAAAGCTTATCCACATAACGAATAGGATGCATAAGAACTGGCGCAGCCTCTAGGAAAACCTGCTCCGAAACCCTAAGATTTGTTTACATTCAGATTAAAAAGAAAAGCATCAGTTGGTCGCATTACGGCACATATTGCCTTGATGCGCGCGTCACTGTCTGCGCTAACTCATGCGAAAAAAAAATGATATGAAAAGTGA
Source organism: Dipylidium caninum (assembly GCA_017562135.1). NCBI lineage: Eukaryota > Metazoa > Platyhelminthes > Cestoda > Cyclophyllidea > Dipylidiidae > Dipylidium > Dipylidium caninum. Next base: position 11,763 of record QEYB01001100.1, read on the forward strand.
GCATTGATTGTTTTAATTGTCATTTGGAAAGCAGAGCAATATGTAATAGCGTAATGGTGAAGGAGTACGGAATTAAGAAGAAGAAGACATATGCATATGCTCTAGCCTCGCAGATACGTAACGTCTAATAAAGAACAGTGTAAAAATGGCATGATTGTCTTTTACTTATTTACGCCCATAGCGCTTTTCCTTGAGATATGCGTTTTAATTAGCTTGCCTTAATGATCTCCAGCTCTCGCGTTCATATAATGTCAAAGCTGTATAAATGAACCGTTAAGTGATGCAATCCCAATGCATTACCCATAGCGTCATATTTAGTTGGCGAAAAGCAATTTTTAAACCCTCCGATTCAACATTTCCTCGTACACTTATTCCGTTCTGCTCTACTTACATGCCCATTCCAAATAATGATTTTGAAAATTTTTTTTCTACCGAGGAACATACGATGCAAAGTGTTTTGAATGATATGAATTTTAATTCCCTTTCACTGCGTATCAACCCACGCCTTGATGCGGAAGGTCGGCACTTCATTTTTCCCAGGTTTATTATATCTCGTCACACCTCTCTACTTGCGTGTGCTTACGGATAACGATTCGGCCTTTCATGTTTAATGTCAGCCTGTCAAAGCGCTTTCTCCATCCCAACAGCCTAAGTTCCTTCAATTCTGTTGAGGCTTCAAGTCAAGTGATGACTCAGATGACTACTTTTGTAAATTTGGCACGATATTCGACAGAATGAAAAAAATAACACGTTCTTGCTCAGTCGTGAATTGATAGATACACTAGAGAAGGCAGATGTCATTATCATTGATGACTTTTGTCTATACTTCCTTATATTCTAAGGACTCATGCGCGTCGTCGTCGTGCTAACAGAAAGTACTTTAAATCTTCTTAGATAAGAGCTAAATATGACATGATTAGTCCCAAAAACGAAAAAGTTGAATTTTAGTTCAATTAAATCAATCGAGTGGTAGTAATTTTCGGTTCCCTGTGTTTAGTCCTAAACATGCCTACTGATCTTTCTTTCACGATGATAATTAAAACAGCTTTTTTTTGATCAGTCAAGATATCAGAAAGTTATTCATTTGAACTCTGCAATGGCGATCACAGTGACCGAACACCTACCCAATGAAGACACTTTGTCGCTGGCACGATTATTCCTTGCCCGTAATAATCTACGCATATTTTACTATAAATGGCATTTGTTATTTATTCTTCAAGGAAACTGCAAAATGAATCGTACGGTTTCATTTGAAGTCAGCTGACGTCGACCCAAAACCCCCATTCGGCCACCCAAAAGTTTCTTCATCACTTACCTTTGTGGATGCAGTATTCCTCTTTCCTTAACACCCTCTCGGGCAGATTTTGATATGAAAGTCTGTGGCATTATGTGTAATCTTTGTTTGTCGGGCTTCGTGCGTATCAAAACGCTACTTCCCATTATCTACGCATGAGGAAAATCAGTTAGACAAAGATGAGATTGGATCAAAAGCCTATAACATTTCTTGCAAAACATTTAAAGCCTTAATTGATTGCATTTGCACGCCCATCGACCGGAACGAAATTGCCGGCTCTTGGGAAGACGCCAAAAAGGGGAACGACTGGGAAACACGTGCTACTTACGAGGATTGACTCCGATCTGGCTTAGCGATCTTTGCGAGGAATATATTCAGTATCAAAGTCTTCGACAAAGTTAAGAAACAAGTAGCTCATAAATTTCGTACAATGCAACTACACCAGGGTTATTTGTGGTGAATTAGTAAATCCTTGTGCTGTTTGAAAGCAAAAATGATTAAATTTACGCACCAAAAATTGTAATCTGGATTATGCGAAGCCACTTTATTTTTAGGCAACTGAGAAATAAAAAATAATAAACGAACATAGATTACACGCAATTTTTCCTACGAATAGAACTTGAACGGCCTCTGTGACCTTCGCGAGGTAAGACTCACGTGATACCACGCGTGGATTCCTCCTGTTGATTCTCTGATTCTTCTGGATTGGGACAGAAACCTATTAAACCCTTCCTTAAGAACAATCTGTGCGATTTTTGTGGAATTCTACACGAGTTTAACCTGTAACGCTTTTTGGGTCCGTTTGAGACCAACTCCTATTTGTCTTTTTTGAACTTTGTACATTTTAACTTGCAGATTCAGTATGGCTGAACCCAAGGCTAACAAAGAATCCAAAAATCCTACTGGTGGCAACTCGCCTTCCTACTTCTGGCGACCACTCAATTACTCCTAAAGACCTCATCGACCAAGTTCGTCGGTTCTCTTTTTAACCATTTTTTCCAATAGGCCGTAGAAAAAGTCAATCATCTTCAACCTAAGCAGGCGTTACACTTTACGAATCTGCACTTTCTCAACTTGCTCGACTTCAGCCTTCGGATGAGAATCATAATCTCACCGTAGAAGCACTCCAATCTTCCGCTTATCTTTTACTTGATGAGGGTAAATTGGAAAAAGCCAAAGAGGTAAAGTACTGTTATATCTAAGCGTTTCAGAACCTCCAAAAAGCTGTTCAGTTATCTCCGGACATAGGACATGAGAAGTACATGTACTTAGCGCAGATTTCGGAAAGTACAGAGGCTCTAGCCTTTTATCGACGCGGAGTGGAAGTCAATCAACCGGTCTCTCGAGGTTATCACAGTTTTGAATCTTGTTTGGGTTTTTGGAAAGATTTTTTAACTGGTTCGACGATCCGGTTTTTGTGGACGCGGTTAATTAATCCAGTCACTTTATAACCGCCAAATATTTCCATTTTTAAGTGCTCGCCATTGTTTCATATTATGGTGGTTAAAAATCCTTTAGGATTCAATATGGTTTAGGTGTTTAATATAGTTCTTATTGTTTTATTTTGAGACTTATTTGTGTAGCAGAATCGATATTTTTTATTGTTTAACCATCATATTCCTGTGGTAGGGAGTGACTATCCTTAACAACGTCTTTATGGCAGGCGATTTTTTAAAAAAAACGTTGGATGTTTTCTGCTTAACTGGCGCATCACTTTTTCTTATCAATAAAAATGTTTTTTCTCTTTTAGAACGTTGATCTTGACAGTTTAAAGAAAGATGAATTGAGACGTGCTTTATCGAATGCGTATTGTGCCATCTCGGAACTCTATACGACGACTTGTGGTAGGATGATTTGTCTCTCGATTTATCTCTTCTAAGCGACGAACCTGATGCTGAGTCTTCGTGCCATGAGGCAATCCAGAAGGCTATCGAAACAGACGAATCAAATCCTCAAGCATGGTTCTCTTCCGCTAACCTTCTTACCATAAAATCCCAGATAGCGTGGGTTTTTTTTACGTTTATTCGAGTTATTGATGTTTATGTAATTTTTCTTTGAGTAAGGTATCTTGTGCGATTTTACTTCTTACCCTCGTAGGAGGCCAAGCAATCTTTGGAGAAGTGTCTTTCCCTTTATTGGCCCCAAGTTAAACGAGTTGTTTCGATTCTAAATTCTCGGCAAAATGGAGATGACATTGATGACGATGATGAAAATGTGGAGGAATTGGATTTGGAGGAGGTAAATCAACTGCTTTTACTTTAATCTTTATGGTTCCCAAGATTTCGGGAATTCCCTACGATGGACACCTTCATATGGCCCAAATGATGTTGGACTTGGATATGTACGAGGTGACTAACCTCATAGTTAGTTTTATTTTGAATGCATATTTATCCACATAACAAAGTTGACCGTTTTTTGGCCTTAGCGTGCTGAAGAAATACTTGAGGCGATGCTTGAAGAGAACGACGAACGCCATGAGGTATTTGTGTCTTCCCTGTCATATGTACTAGGTATTCTATCTTCTCACTATTGTAGGCCAAAGACTTTGGAAGGACTCAAATTCCTGCCAACTGAGATTTTATGCTGAAACTGCTAAAGAGGTGTTTAAGAACATATTTGGCTTAATTTCACTGCCATTGTCTTGCAAATTCTGATGCCTATTTTCTTTAAACATCTGTAGCTCGCTACAAGAAGTGGCGATAACGAAACAGTCGAGAAAATGGAGGCGCTCTTAGCCACTCTTCCCCCAACCGACGGTTAGGAATAGTCTTCTCTTTTTATCCTAGTAGGTAGGATTGGTTAACTATAGCGTTTACTATTTTAGATTCCGGTGGGAAAGGCGATAACGAAGACGTTTCTTCCTACAGTGAGGATGAAGATGACGAGGAGGAAGAAGACGAGACTATGAATAGCATGTAATTTGCACTGAAAAAAGCTATTTTAGATAATTTTCTTGGGTTTATTAGGTTAATAATTCATTGATAAGTAGCGAAATAGGCAAGAATTTTTTTTGATCTTGGGATGTGGTAAAGAACATCTACTCTCATTAAAGGACTCTCGTTTTGCCACTCAATAACATTTTTTTAAGTTAGGTTGGGTTTAGAAAGAATCGTCGTCGATTTTATTTGGAGGCATCTCCGAGGCTGGATTGTTGGCGAAGGCTTATGACGCCGATGAACTCGTCCGAACCTTCATCTGTGATATAATCGATGTTACTTCCTGGATCCCCTCTTCCGAAGTCATCACGAGGATGGATTTTAGTTACCTGCCCCGTGAGAGATCATCACAGTGAGGACTCTTGCGAGGCATACACTAGAATGGGGCAGAAGAGCGTTGAAAGATATCCCAACTGCGCGTTTTACCTTCTTTCGTCCCGGTGAAATAGCGTGCAAGTCCGGTGGCCCCACTTTCAGGCTCTTAACATTCAGGCTACTCGGTGACGCGATAAGAGCTTAAGTCAGCTGCGTCCATTAGTCATTTGACAAATCCGAGTACCGGAGGGGATACTAACGCCCCCAGTTGTCAACATCAAACGGTAACATGCGTTTCAGATTCATTACAATTCTAGCCAAGTTGCGGAAGGTTTCTATCCGGTGGAAAGACACGAGATGACCAGAAGTCATCCCTTATCCAGGCTCTATTTGTCCAGTGGAGGAAGTGGCGTGTTGAAAAGGTCACCAAATTCTCGGCTGACGGGAGTTGACACATGTGGGGGGTGTCGCAACTTTCGCCGATTCCTCTTCCACAGGGTAGCATTGGTGTGCAAGTCAGTACAGATCTGAGTGGAAGTTGTTCTAGGCTGGCGGACTGAGTTTGAATGCCGGCGAACGCAAGTGATTGAATTATCCTCGAATCTAATTATTCTCGGCGTCGGCTATGAGGGAGACGAGATCAGGACGCGCTCCCTCCTCCTTCGAGATGATATCAGTGCTCTCGTAGAATTCTTGGGCGTAAGGGTCGTTGGTATTTCGAACCTTTTGAGTCCCCATCATCCTAAGCCTACCTTGGAGATCTGGTACCTCGTTTAGTGCCATTTCAATGCTCTAAAGCACCGCAATACGGTAGTCAGTTTTTTGCACTTATTGACGATCACCTGTTGAATTGGCTATAATAATAAACTTAAGCATGTTTGCAGGCTAATTGTTATCAATGAGGTTGTTCTAGGGGGAAGGACGTGTTTAAACGAAGATGTTTGACGGATTTCTACGATAAATAGTGACATGCTACTTAAACTTGGATATGAGTAGCAGTCATATTGTGCTTGATCGTACAGCCTTGTTGAACATCTTTTGTCACGATTTTACCATCAAAGGGACGAGAAGGAGGGTAAACTCCAGGTAGGTGTTTCCTGCACATTTTTTTGACCCAAATCAAATATCTCGCGATAAAGACCGATTTGCACTCCAAGGCTGCTTGAATTTAATTATTAAGAGCGAAAACGAGGCCTTGTAATTTTTGTCCCAGTTGTATCACATTTCTAATCTGTGCTTATTTTTGCCTAATTATACTTCGACGTTCTTGGTCCTTCCGAGTCTTCACTTTCTTATTTCAGCGCTTTGACTCTCCCAACCCCTCTCGGTTTTTTTCTGGCAAGGGATTTTTATTCTCATTCAAAATCCTCTCCTATCTGCCGTACAGGCGTTGGAGCTTGAGGTCTTGTCAGAACGTAGAAAGATCTGTTAAGCTTCTCGGTGTCCTCAGAATTATCCGAATGAAACGTCTGGTCCTTCCACTAACGACTACGACGAGTGTCATGACAAGCCATGACAAGCATGGCCTCAACTACCCCCGTAGATGTCAGTATGTTAATAGCTTCAATAATTCTCTTCTTGTCTTGTCTCGGCTGCAGACAGTGGAGAAACGCTTTTCTCTACTGTATACGAAGTGACCTGGTAACTTGCTTCAACACAGTGGAGCTGTTCAAGTAGAATCGACTACTGTGATTGCATGCCAAGTGGATAACACTCTTGCGACCTCGGGGAAAACACTGATCTGGGGATGAGAAGACGGCAAGGAAGATAACTGCCACTCAACCGAATATCGTTGATCAGGAGCCACTGAAGTTGACACCTTCATCACCGGTGAAACAGTGAAATGACAGAAAAGACATGGGTGGAAAACAAATGAGGCTCTACTTCGGTTCCGCTCTCGGAAACGTTCAACAATTTGTCCAAAATCTCTGCAACTGACGAGTCAATAGACAAGTGGATCTGCCTGGGTCGATGTGGTTAATCTCCGGCGCCTTGAGAGTGGCACCCAAACTAGTTACCGTTAAGAGGTGAAGTCGCCTCCTTTGCCTTTGATGCCTCGTCAATGTGTGTGTGTGTGTGTGTGTAAGTGGATAGGAGGCTCATCCCAATTTCTCCCTTGCCCCCATCACCTCCCAACGCCTTTGGGTGAGCGTCTAACCCATTGCGTAATAGTTTGCAATGTGCAAGTATTGACGCCTTTAAAGAGGCCTTTTGAGACTTTAGCCAATGGCACGGAGACCGCCGCGATGGCCTGAAGCACGTCGGCGTAAATTTGCGATGACAAAAGAAGACCCACAAAATTGACTTCCACTAACTCCCATCTGACACAGAAATTAAGCCCTAAAGTCGATTCACGAGGCGAATTTCGCCCCACGAGGAATACTCGAGTCGAGGTGGCCTCCGTCTTTCCTCGGCTAAAAATGTTATCACGAACTTTGTGTTTGCACTCCCTCTTCCGAACCCAATTAAGGAAAGTTGGTCAACTGAAAGTGTGCACGATTATTTTCGTGTCCAAAACAAACTTCGCTTTTCGACATTTGACGACAAATAATTAATATTTCGTGTTAGCTTTCAAAATCATTTAATTTAATGCTGAAAATATGATTTTGTTGTTTTGTATTTGTGTTGCCATTATTAGTCGTGTAAAATAAAATCTCAAAACGAAGCTTGTCGCAGCAATGCAAACAAATGCTTGTTTTAAAGAAGCAAAAAGACCTAAGAAACTCAGGTGTGTCCGGCTGCATGAGGAGGAGGAGACGAGGGGGAGGAGTCAAGTAATAGCCGAGGAGGAGCAGGACATGGAAAACCCTTCTACTCCTTCTGCCGTCCCAGTAACCTCCTCTCAAACATTTCTCCCACTTCCGTTAGACTTCAGCAATTATTCACCGTGCCGATGAATTGTCCCACCCTTAGCCAGAATCCCCAATCACTTGACCGAGTTCATGCGGGGGGGGGAGGGGGAGGGGGGCAGAGCCGACAGCATCCCATTCTGAACATCCCCTGACAGATAAACGCGAGCTCTTCTCCATTGAGGCATCTTCCTCTCCTTCAAGCGATATTGAAAAATGCTTAGAACACCCGTCTCTGACGACGGTAAACCGATGCTCAAATTGGCTAACTGGAAGAACCGAACTACTTTTACAGGTGATGCGGTCAACGCCTTATTTGGCTAATCGGCCTCGACGCCACTTCCACAAGCGTGATAAAGAAAGCCGAGAATGCCAGTGATATTCTAGTGTCACTTCAAGATTGTCAACACGGAGAGATAAATCAAAACAACCGGGGAGGGGAAGGGGGAGGGGGGCGGAGAAGTGGGTAGAAATTTAAGGCGCGTAATTGTTGAGTGGGCCGGAATTGATAATAGTAGAAACGAAAAAAGGAACGAACAAAGTGAATGTCAATAAGGCCATTTTATACAAAGCACGTAGATGAGGAAGAAGGCAATCGGATTAGAAAATAAGGGGAAGGTGGTGATCACCCGGAAGACTGGGCTTTAGAACTGGCTGGAGGGAGGAGGGGCGTCAGAGGCTGCGTCAACGGCGCCAGGAGCACTGGCGGGTCACAGAAATACCGGTCACCCAAAAGACGGTACTTGCACATCATTAGACGATAGCTTCCGCCCCCACCGCTGCCGCCGGGAAGAGATTCTGTGCCGAGTGACAGGACGGCTCCACTGGGGAAGGCATCCACCATCACGGCAAAACTGTAGAGCAACCGGCTGCGGTGCGCCTGGACCGTGTGTGAGGAAGAATTTGGCGCGTATGTTGCCCGAGACATCGACACCGAGGTGTTGCTGTTGTTGGGGAGGACCGCTGGACGTTAGAGGAATACTCCAAGACGCACGAGTCTGTTCAGCATCCCAAGTGCCCAGGGGCTGACTTTGCATTCGAACAACGCCACCGTCAATCAACAAATTCACACGCAAGTTCTGACAACTGAGAAAGGCGGACGATGAAGGACTTGGAGATTGCAAAATCTCCAACGACAAAAAATGGCCTACTCCTATCTTGTAGAACAAAGACTGGGAAAATCTCTGAAAAGACTGAACTTAGGCAAATTCATTTAACCACGTGTAAGTGAGCATTCCCCAAAAAAGAGGCCTTCATACCTGATTTCGGAAGAGTTTACAACATCCTTATCCCCCGTACACGAGGACGAAGGCCACTTAGGCCACTGCCACAAAGTAATCCAGTCGGAAAATCAGTGGTAGTCTTCTCACCAGCGCCAGAAAAGTGCACATGCTGATGGTGGTGGCAGGCCTGCCGCCTCGACCATGTAATCCAACAGGCAGAGTCGGGTGTATTCCTCCTCCCTCTCATCAGCGCCCTCGTTCTGCGTCCCAATAAGGTGGGTGGTAAAAGAAGAGTCCCGGGATTCGCACCCGATACTGCCTCGTTGCGTCTTCGCCCTCCAATCTATTCCGTAGGTGCAAAGGCGACAGGATGGAAGGTAAGAAAGACACATAACTAAAAGAGAAATTCGGTCTGTGAACATTAATGACACCAAAGGCGAGTGGACACCGACAGAGAACTTAAGCCCAATAATTTCAATAAAACATTCTATTTGTTGTACACCAAATATCCTCCGCTCGCAGTAATCACCTGGAAAGCGGTGGAGCGACAGGAACTAGACTGCCTGATGCCAATGTTTGGCAATCCTCTGAATCCTGAAAAAGTTAGTACGCGGCGTCATCCTCTACCGCGGTTTACGACACGAAGACGAAATTGTGACTTGTGAGTGGAATTACTGAGGATTGCATTGGAGCTCAAACGCTACCGCATCTCTACGAAAGAGTATACACGAAACCGTTGTCCCCCTTTCACTATTTCACCATCAACGAGCATTTGAGCACGACTTGCGCCTTCACTTTCACCATAATTTTATGCATAATTAATGGGAGGAACAATTGCAATCTTATGTCCTTTCAATATTGATACTGACAATAGTAGATTTGGCGTAGTTTACTCACTGTACAGTGATACCACTAAAATTGGACTTGAGGCCACGCATTCGCTGGGCACGGGAAAAGATGAGGACAAGAGGTTTGAGATGAGACTTGTAGGAGTGGGTCAGGAGACGTAGGTCCTCCCTAGCCACCGCTAGAGTCACCTGCCCAAAAAGGGATTGAGCTGGACGCTCGTAGTTGTAAAGGAACTGCCTCCACCGTTTGGGAATTGGGCTCGCCATGTTCTCGGTCAGAGCGATTGCAATTGGCAAGGGTGGAATAGGCGGCGGAGGGGCTCGCGCCTCAGTAGAAAATCGTGGAACATGTTGTGGTGGTGGTGCGCGGTGGCGGTGTTGGCGTTGGTAGGGTAGGCGGAGGGGAAGAGGAGGCGGAGGGGAGCGGGAGCGGGAGGAGGTAGAGGTGGAGGAGGAGGAGGAAGGAGGGGGAGGAGGAGATCCCAACGTATCATCGTCATCCAATGCAGCCAGAGGTGCATGGGAAACCTGTGAAAGGCCGCAAAGAAATCATATTACTTCACGCCCACCTTCATTGCTATCTCAATAAATGTGCAAACGAAATCGTGCTCGACAGCGTGGCACCGGGCTCAAGTTACTCACCGAATAGAGGGATAATTCGTCTGAATCCTGAAGGAGACACAAAAGGAGCATCAAATTTTTGCCGCAACGCAACAATAGCAAGGAGAATAGGAGGTGAAAACAACGGCAATAATGATAACGCCAAAAACATGCGCTATACTCTTGTGGATGAAGGGGAATATCGCAAATGAAACACAGTGCAGATACCTGTTTTGCCAACATCCACACATTCTGCAGCGTCATCTAAGGCGGAAGTGGAGATAAGTAAGTAAGTAAGTAAGTGTGAAGGAGAAGGATATGCATGTAGACAGCTATTTTTCACATCTGTTCACAGCCTCTGCTGCCATGACTGTCATTAGCCATGAGGATGTAGGATAGGCATCTTTGACAACGATATGCCACACGTAACATGTGGAAACATGGTAGCAAGTGAGGAATGCCTTCAATGTGGAAGACGCCCAAGGAACTTCTCCTAATGATAAATGACGAAGGACATTATCAAGAACTCAATTTGGTGAGACAAACTGTCGAGCATTTCTAGTGACGATGATGGAAACAAGGGTCAAAAATTTACCTCAACTGAAATTGCCAGAAGAAAGACATATCAGTGTTACATCTGTGAGTGGATGAAAGTAGACCAATTTCAAAGATGGGCTATCCCTTTCCCTTAATGTCCTTCTCTCTTATCGCAAAAAATACATTGTCTTGAGAGCTATTGGCCAAATTGTCATAAGATAATGATGTATGTGACAATGACTGGTATGTGCATTTTGACTATAAAATGGACCGACAGTATTTTCACCAAACAAGGCCTTTGAAGATGTGAACTGCATCATTGAACAGGAGGAATGCGATCTCAACAATCAAGACGGAGAGAAAAACGGACAAACTTTCAAGAGGGTGTGGGAACAGATAAAAATGAAAAAAAAGAGTGATCGAAAGTGAGTTTCCTTCTCAGAAAATATGCAAGAAAGGCATTCAGATGCCAGCGGAACCGCGACTTCAAAGGGAATAGCAAAGGGAAGCTAAAAGGATTGGAGAAATGCCGTGCTTTCCTCAATATAAGCCTCTCAACTTGCTATGTGGCAAAAGGCACTCAGATATAAAACTGAAAGAGGTAGGGGAAAAAAAGTAAGATAGCAATGCAAATTGTTGGTTTTTTCAAAAAAAGAAGTCAGTGGATCATTTTTTTAAACAAATTAACTACAATTATGAAAAAAACACCCAACTAACTTTATTTTCCACAGATGTCGGTTTGAAGAGGGCTCAGATCGGACTTAGCCCCTTCTTGGTCATCGCGAAGGTCAATCAAGCGGTCGTAAGTCTCGTTGTTGTCGTCTGGTTTATTGAAGACGGCCTCCCAACTCCCAGTCATCATTTGGGGTGTAGGAGTTGTTTCCTCACGCCTTGGCAATTCAAAGGATTGAAGGCTTCCTCGACCGCTTCACTTGCACCGACTGATGCTTTGAGAGATTCATCTAGGAACGCGAGGGAAAGCGGAATAGAAAGTCTTTTCAACGTCTTGAACCAAATGGACGACAACAGTCTTTCAGGGTTGTTGTGAATAATGAATAAATAAGTGGGTGGGGGGAGTGGAGATGGAGGATTCAATGTGCGTTGGATGTACAAGCAACAGGGTCCCTCACCCCTCCTAAGGGGAACCCGTCCACCCCGCCGACTGGAAATCGTGTCTTGTCCAGGCGGTGGAGGCAATACAGGCACCAAAGGAGCCGTTGCAACAGAATTAGCACGCATTCCCATGATGATAGGAGCACCAGGAGCACTCGAGGTACGTGAAGACACAGCAGAGATTGTTGCAAAAGGTTTGTCAGCTGACGTATGTGGTCGACGAAAGTCTCGCACAACGAGGGAGGCGGAACCGCCTGAAGTCAGACAAGCGGTTGGTGATAGAGCTGACTCTGCAACCCCTGGGGACAATTCACCAAGGGGACGAATATTCACCTGATAGAATAAATCAGGATAGGGGAAAAAAGATATTATGAAAGCCTCATCTTACCGAGTTGCTAAATGGTGCGCACTACCGTCACACTTAACCATCAGCTCCACCCATTTCCAAAAACAAACCATACTTATCCAAATCGCGACAGATGATACCAGAGTCAATAAGACCTAACCCAAATATACACCTCATTCTATTATAACATAGGGAACCTCCGAGTAATCGCCACAATGACAAAGCCTTATTAATAAAATAAAAAAGGGGCAACAACTTTGAAGCCGCAACAGTTTAGGCTGCAAAATGGACATCAGTGACGCGATACAGTGAAAAAATGGAGTTCGTACCTACTATATATTTTCTCGACCAAACATCCTACCAGATAACACAGAAAGTCGATTAATTTAGACATTGGTAAGTGACAAATGGCACATAAAAAAGGAAGAAATTGGACGTCAAAAAGGATGAAGTTAGGACGCACCTTCAAACCCCGCTATTATGTCAAATTGCGACGTAGACTAAATGTGTATGGAAAAATGTAAAGTGACAGTAAATGTACCTTTAATTCCTTTTGAAAGTCTTTCTGACTGGGCTACTATTTATCGCTACCACTGCTGTCATCTAGAAATAGAGGAGGGAGATCTCGAATGCTCGCTTTTCCACGGATTTGCCGGAGGAATGTTGTAGCCTTCGTCGTCCACTTGGGTGCAAGTTACTGTGGGCGGTGGCGGGGCTTAGGGTACATATCACTGGGGCTATTGGCTAAGAATATGGAAATAAAAGATAAAAAAAGTTCTTAAAAAATTCAATAAAATCCCAATAGAGGGGAAAGTTAAGAAATTAGTATGTTTCGCTTCCGTCAACATCGACGCCATTGTCAGTGGCAAATGACACAGAAAAAAGGGTTTTGTTTGAAAGTGCCAGAAAGTGCACATGTTTGAGGCATTCTTCCTTTCCATCAAGAGTTGTTTTACTGAAAATTACAGTATTGAAGGATTCTTTTAGAAGACCGCGAGTATGTGGACTTCGGCCATGATTTGTGGTAATTTCGAGCTTCGACGTTCCTCTTCAAAGGCAGTTTCAATAATTGAGAGATTTGCCACTAGTTTGACGGGCGTAGGACGTCCACGTCGGTGTACATTCCTGGTCGAGGGATGGACTAGTGCTGTGGGCATTGCACGCGGCCCACTGATCTCAGCGCCTACGTCTGTTTGGAACCCCGCTGGAGCTCTTCGCTGATTGGTTCATTCTTTTTTCTCATCATTAATGAATTACACGCACTAGGTGTGGCAAGAGCCTTCAAATCTCTGCGTATTTGAGACCGCCAAACCGCCTAGAAGATAATGCCAGGCTCTTGGCAATGTCCATACTGACAGTCAGCAATCAGTAATGCTTCTAAAGCCAATACTGTGACCACAGTTGGCCAATCGAGAATTGTAAACACACTGTTTGGAGGCGGCGTTTTGCCCGCCTACTACAGAATGCGGAAAAGTATGGGGAGATGAAGGTACATTTAGGCGATTTGGCATTTCATTCCGACCGCATATCCTCATCACAGAGCCTGAGATTTTATGCCATATAAAAAGTGGAGAATCGCATTCAAATTTGCAAGCACGGAGGCAAATGTCTTCGCAACACTCATCAACTCTCGGCAGAAAGTAATACTGGAAAATCCCTTCCAAAAAGCGAGAATATACGAGAAAATAACGAGAAGAATGAACAAGAAGAAGAAGAATAAGAAACAGAAGTAGTGAAATGTGAAGAATACGATGAGGAGGAAAGAGGATCAAGACGAAGGAGTGGAGTGTTAGCATGCTGTGTAAAGACAGGGTTTTTTTTCTTTCTCCGAGTGGAAAGAACACAGGAGCTCACACTTAACAAAAGAAGGAGAGAAGGACTACTGGGTGGCGAGGAGTGGGAGTTAAGGCGTGTGCGTGAAACTCGCCCCACCGTTTCTTGTTAATCTATTGTAATAATTTGTGCGATTCAGAAGGCTCTCCCTTCTTTACCTTTCAGCCGACGCAGTAATGAACGAATTAAGCTTATGGGATTTTTTTCAAATTCCCCATTTTATCCCATTAATTAGGAGTCCAGTCTTGCACTCAAGGGATTGGCACTGCAAAGTGAATGTTGATTGTGACAACAAGTTTAGTACACTTGGGAGGCGCCGGGGGCCAGAGAGTCGCAGTGACGACTAAAACCAGGACGTATAAATTACCGTCACATTCGAACACTTGGAAGGAGTGTTTTTGTGTTCGTTAATGGGCGTCTAGAGGGCCACATTAGTCACTCAGACAGTCTCGAGGATTCGGTGAGCTTATCTATTTAATTTGAGCAAAAGGGCGCATCTGCTTGAAATGCTCATAGCAAATTTCTACGTAATTCGACAATATTTTCTGTGGGCGTTTTATTGTCATAATTCAAGGTGTAATAATTTTGTTTTTTGACCCAAATTAATCGAGCCGAAATTGTGTGGAAGGTGTGCAGGCGGGGGGGGGGGGGACATGTTCAAACGGGGACACAAGAGGAGTCAGTGAAGCAAAACAGCAGTCCGGTCAAGATTAATTTCAGAATAACCGTTAGCCTACGCCTGAAGTGCTTATGGATGCAAGTTCCTCACAGACGCAATGAAAGCTACCTTGTACTGCGTCCTCAGTTGATGAAGAGTAATCTCCTCTTTCAGCATGTATGGCTTAGTTGGGTAGTCCTTTGGGTGGAAAGGAAATGAGAGGTCCAACGGGAAAAATACTCCTACATCACACACTATGTGCTTTGCCGCCACTTTTTGCCTGGAAAATGAAACTAAGTGGGATTGGAGTAAAGTGCAAGAGGAACGTAGAATTAAGAAAATGGGCGGATTTTTCCGGAGGGCCTTTAAGAAACTCCTCGTATGAGTTGTCCGATCTGTGGGTTCAAAAAACTTTGTTTGGGTTTTTTTGCCGCAGACCCAACGTTCGGGGGTGTGTATTGGATTTGTTTTTTATTTTTTGATTTGCCACGGGTTAAATATTTTTTGGTTATGGGAGAAGCACAATTAATCGAATTTTTGGATATGCGTAGTCATGTTCAGTTTTGTTTATGGGTCGGCAATAATTGATAAAAATGGTCAACGGATATTAAAATGGCCCAATTAAGAAAATATGTTTTTTTATGTATTTTCATCTTACATTAACATAACGTTTTATCTGTTTCAATTTGAACAGAAGAACACAAGTAAAAGTTATGTCAAGAGTTTTTTTTTTGCCATTAAATCATTGAAAATAGCTTCTACCGATAGGACAAGTTTTTTTTGAAAATTCCAATCTGATTTAAGAACATGGTAAAAATCATTTTTTCCCCTCAATATTTGTTTTTTTTGCCCAGAGATAAGCATAAATAGTTTTGATGTTTGATTCGATTGAAAAGCAGTTACGTCCCTATGAATGAATTATCCGAACTTATTGGTAAAAGACGAAAATATTGGGAAGACTGGTTAATTTTTTTTAATTAAATTCAGGTGATTATTATATGCTCTTGGTTTTTTAATTTGGAACGGTAAATGAGCCGGAGGTAAATTGAAAACTATCGAGACCTCTGGGGATATTTGCCTGGGTTCATTTCCTCTTAATGAATAGTATTTTTTAATTTGAACAAAAGCTTGATTTGTTTAGGTTTTTGGATTATTTGGTGGCCTACTTATGGCCCGAATAGTCCATGGATTTAAACCAAATTGTTTAAGTTTTTTTAAAAGGTGTGAGCAACTCAAGTGGGGAGTCAGTTTGTGGGGTAAATTTAATTTTTAGTCAGGTGTTTTTGTTCATATTTTATGGATACCTTTTTGTTTAATTGTTTTTAACTAAAGTTTTTTTGAATTAAAATTGCATGTGGGTTGGTTTTTTCTTTGTAGCTTGTTTGGGCTTTAAGAGCGACTGGATAACACCCAAGCAGTAAAGTGATGGAGACGGTAATGATGAGGATAAATTCCCGGATGGCCGATGAATGCCTCGGAAGGCAAGGCCAAAAATTGCCAAGGTAAGTGGGATTTAATTTTTTTGGAAGGCCTTTCCAAGACTTTTCAGAAGTTTTTTTCTTTTCGACCAATCGTCCCTACGCGTTTTTTGCGATGTGTTTTTTTCTCGGGACTTTATTTTTTTTTCGTTTGTAGGCTTAATTCTCCAAAGTAGGTTATTATTTTTTTTACGGTTTACTCGGGAATTTTTTTCGTCGTATCATACGCCCTGGAAATATTTTATCCTCAGCAATTCCCTGGCGGTTTTTAACTCCAATTTCCATTTCCCTGAATAATGGTTTTTTTGTATGGTAAAATAGGCAGTGGTTTTTTTAAATTGCTTTAGGGTGAACCCCATTTGCCTTTTTTCCTATTTTGGATGGTGGGATTTAGAACCCTTTCCATGGAAAGCCGTCTGCCGAACAGGTTTCCTTGGTAAAGTTCATTTAGCCCGGCACGCTAAAATATGTTAAATAAAAAATTTGCACAATTTGCCACACTTTAATATCATAATTTGGCACTTTTTTCTAATTTTGACCTGCCGTTTATTCTGGCATTTTGGTTGGTATATTTTATTTCCCTGACCTTCTTTATGTCACATGGAAAGACGTCGATTTCCAGGTTTAGGTGGATTAGTGCATGCGCCCAGCGCACAGAATTTTTTTGACAAAATTCCACAAATAACCTTTTCCTTCTTTTTTTTTTTGCATTTTTAAAGACATATGATACCAGTTAACAAGTTATCTGCCCATTTGTTACTTAAACGGAAAAGACCACGACCAAAGGAAGTCCCGAATTGCCCTTAGCTTTCTTACAGTCCCATTTGAGAGTCCGCCACTTGCTATTACGACAGGTGAAATACGGTTTGTCGTTGGCTTCTCTTTTGGCGGCACTTTGCCGCTTACGAGTCTACAAGACTATAGACCTTACCTTTTCCGGTTTTAATTATATTAAGTATATCTTCACGTGGAAAGAAGAAACGATCAGCAAAGACTCCAACTTGTTATTGTTCGCGCCCCCGTCTTACATCCACTGAATGACCGGTTTGTAAATCTTTCACTACACCTAGGTTGCCTGGATCGTTAAATCCCAGAAACTCCTTACTGATAATAGTGCCCGCAATTCAACCGCTCGGCCGATTTTTAGGCAAAACTCTTCATTTAAAAGCCAATTTTCCAATAGGCCCAGGGGAATATTCATAGCGAATCAAACGGATTTTTTTGAAGTTGATCAGAAAACAGGTAACCAGTTCTCCTTTCGAGTTACGCAACGCACTGAGTGAAGTAAAAAATTCGCTTTCGAATGTTACACTGAAGTCATCGTATTGTGAAACCAATTTGCAAGGTTCCAAATTAGCGGCGAAAAAATTTTTATTAAACACAGGCTTGCTTGAATAAGAAATACAGTCCCTTACATAAGGCATTTGGGGGGGGGAAGGGGGGGGCCTTACGGTTTCAACCGTCCCACTTTTTGAAAAAGTGCCATTGAGGGCAATGGGGTAAAAAAATCAAGTTTGGTTGGAAATTAAATTGTATTCAACTGGGTTTTTTTTTCCCTTCCGCCCTCGGAAATGCGGCCCGTTCTTATTAATGGCGAACTTTGTCGGAAATTTTCATGCGCTTCCGTGGGCCGAAGCATAATTCGGATATATCCCTCAAAATTCTAAGAATTGGAAAAATCGAGGGCATTTGGTCAACAGCAAATAGGCCACTACCAGAAATATAAGTTGAAAAGGCAGACTAGGAACCTTTACTCAGACTATCCACGTTTGGACACCGGAGATTACTTTTTAGATTCCGGTTGTAAGACCGGGTAAAATGTAAATATAAGATTAATTCACTTCAGGTTCGTTAAGACCATTCCCCTAAAGTTTAAGTTTGAAACAACAGGGGTTTGTCGGCGGGGTAAGGATAAATAATAGTTAAAAGTTGGGAAAAAATAATAAGGGGCCTTAAATTGAAGCTGGATAAAAATTCTGGCCATGATAGAAAAAAAACTGTTAGACTCAGTTCCTCCAGTTGAGTAAACCTTGCCCGGGGTCCACGCGAAGGTTTTCCATTTGGAACATCCATGGGTTTTGTAAAGGTCTTTCATCTCACCTTACCGGGGAATTTTATTGGGCCCTATCACGAGTTGCCTTTCTTCGCTCCTGTAAAGTATCGTTCATCGTCGCCAACCCGGTTTTGTTCACCAGATTTCTTCAAGAATTTATCCACAGTCAATGCGGTTGATTCTGTTATAGAGCCTCGGACTCTTCCTCCGAACCTAAAAGGACGTCCTACTGCTGGGGTCGCCGGTGCGATAACATCGGTTGAAGGGGTAATTGGGAGTACATGATACGTCCGGATGCGAGAGAAATGCCAAGTCTCAATTGCAACTAGGTTAAATAATCTTGCACATTAAACTACAGCAATAAGAAGTAATATTCCATCGTAGTAAATTTGGTATCCCAATCTCATCACATGGTCAGTTTATATGAGCTAGTTCTCGAGCGACACAAAGCAATAAACGAAGAGAAAAAACGTTCTAAGAGATTTAAATGACTACTATTACTCACAAAGCAGAAGTATAATAACCTAACCCGCGTTTCGCGGAAAAAGATGAAGGTTACATTTACATCACCTACCCAATTCCGGTTTAACCAAATTTTTGTTTTACACATAAAGGTATGAGAAACATCTCATACCAACCTTAAAGCTCAAATTATTATTACAAAATTGGGCTCCATCCCCAAAAGATTGAATTGGCTTCCTCCATAGCTTAACAGCATCATATCGAAATAACATGTACATACCTTTTAGCTTCTTTCAACATAATAGCAAAACCTTAGACTCACTTGAGGTTTTCGACAGTTGTGTAATCAATGCCATGTCGCCACTTTCTAATCATCCCGTCCCAAGCACGACGCGATTACCACAGCCAACCGAAATTTGTAGGAAGTACGAGGATGGTGTGACGTTCACGTTCCGGCTTAGGTATCTTCAAATATACTCCGCGTACCTTGTCGGTATTTTACAACATCGATATCGCGGGTTGACGCCTCAAAAGCTCTGTCCGCCTACGTTCAAGCTCAATATCTCGGTTATTAATCACCTAACTCAAAACGAACCGAACATTAAATAAAGGGTTTTAATGTAAAAATTAATATTTTTTTATACTCAAAGAGAATAACGTAGACAAAAAGCAATGTTAATTAAACACAAAACCACGCCAGTTATAAAAGAAATAAAAATATTGCAATACTTCAAGAGATTATCTACGTTTCAATTTTTCCTTACGTATCGCTCTAAGTCTCTATCTGATTCTTTGCACAGAATTCATCTGATTCCCAATACCTTTCAATTTTAATGATATAAACGCTCCTTGCTTAAGGGATTTCTAGGTTACGCGATCATAATATTTCTTTGATCAGATGCCTAAATAAAATTCTAAATCGAAAAGGAATCGCCATACCTGCGAACGATTGGGATAAAGTTTCGATTGGAACTATCCCATTTTTCTCTTTTAGTTTTGTGAGTTGTGCCCAGAGACGATCGATCTACGACACACAGGAGTCGACATTCGAGAGGACCTATGTCGGCATAGCTGAGGATCGTGAGAGGTAACAAGCACGCGACCTTGAAGCCACGGGAGGAAATGCCGATGTCCGTCAATAAAAATCGCGAAAGATGATGGACCCTGCACTGTTGAATTCAGTTTCACAAAGAAATGATGTGAGCAACAAGCAACTATAATTCACGCATCATTGGAAAATCCCAGTACGACGAAGCAAAGAACATAAAGGGCGACAACGTTAGATAAGTGTTTCGTACATTAGTTTATAAAAAAACACAGGTGATCGCCACCAAAAAAGTTGGTTGAACAGTTTGCATAAATGCCGTATCCAGTCGTTAAAAGATCGGAAAGTAAGCTTAAGCCAAAGTCCTTATCTTGAACCGCGTAGGTTCAAAAAGTCCTTGAGGGCGTGTTTAGGACGCATTCCTTGCGGAGTGCTTTTTTTCTGGAGCGTCTGACGAAGCTACCTCATTCTACTAGGTTCAGAAGGAGAAGAGCGAACCAAACAAACATAATGCACAGCAGCGTAGATCAACGGACGCCTCAACCGGGAAAGGAGTACCGAAAACCTTTAAAAAGCGGAGCAAACGCACTCATCCGTAGGCTCCGATTGAGAAGTGTTCGAAAAATTTGATTTTGCGATCTATTTCAGTCAGTTCGTGCTTTTTAAACAAACAACATACTCAAGGTAACGCAAGACGTAAGGCTTTTTGATGTGTTCGTAAGGCAATAATTAACCATTGTTATAGGTTTTTAACATTCTAGTATTGTTCTCAAATATATTGGTAAGGAAAAGCATGTTTTTGTTTCCATTGATGTTAACATTAAAAATTTACAATAAGCTGTGATCAATGTAGCTGTTTGATTTCCCTAAAAATATTTCGCATATCGCCCTTAAAGTAAATTAAAAATCGTTGTTTATAATCAAAATAAATACATTTTTGGACGACTCTTGCAATATAAATGATTAATCCATGTAAAATTTTAAGGCCAGTTTCAACTTCATTTCGGTTGTTTAATTAGGATCCTAACTAAAGGAACCATCAGGTCATTGTCCCTCAAAATGGCTAGT
>QEYB01001102.1:0-31374 GCA_017562135.1 Dipylidium caninum
TCTCGCCAGCTATGGGCAAATATCACCCACAATGAGCTTTTTCGTGAGGCACAATATAGGCTTCGTCGTACCACGCCCTTTTCGCTCCCTCATCGATGAAGCGAGGTGCAGCACGGCACTTGCCGTGAAGTCGGGCATATGTATTTGCACGCTTTTGTCATCCATCGTCCGAGTTGCGAGTGCTCGGCACTGATGTCACTCCCATCGCAGCCTGCAGAAGAGGATCGGTAACGATAGGTAGCCCTCAGTGTTCGTACGGTCTCTTCATGGCATGATAAGTGTCATGGATCACAGGAATTCGTACGGCGCACCGGTCTGTCTGCTCTCGCAGTCGAGGGATGGACTAACATGGCCTTCGAGGATTGGAGGTCAGCTTTGGAGGCGACCGTTCGAACGAAGATAGGCAACTCGTGGGGCAAGAGCTCTAAGGTCCTACTTAACCGCTTGTAGTAGCCATATCCCATTCGGCCTAAGTCATCCTGTCTGAGGAAAATGAGGAAAGGCCTTGACTCTCGCTTCCACAAATGTCGTCTGCTCGTCCAGCAATAGTTGCGCCTTCGTTGGGCAGCACACGGGTGAGTGGTGAAGATGTCGGACCGGATGAGCACCTTTGTCGTGATCACGGTGCGCATCTGCGTCTGTCGGGCACGCTCCGCATTCGAGTCTCGCCATTCGTGGGCTGTCAGTTGCAGCCAAAGTTGTGTGCTCGCGGACGTTGGCTCACCGCTGGACGAGTGCGTGTGCGTCTATGGAGACCGTCCAGTGCATCCCGTGTGGGCGCCCAGACCGGTGAAGCGTCGAACCCCACTCGGTTCCTTCAAGCTCAACCTCTCTTCCGACTGGTTACATTGTCCGGAACATCCCCATTCAACTGCTCCGTTTGTGGCACAAAATGTGTGCCACTCCCAGGCTTTGCTTCCTGGCCAAGTTGTGCCAAAGCACTGTTCTCCAACGAGGGGCAACGGCCACTCTGTTCCCCGAGATGGTTAATGTTTTCGTGGGCTTCGCAGTGTCATCTCCACCTGGGGGGAAAGATAGGTTTCATTCCCACGGTAGAAGTGAGTTGATGTGTGACTGTTCTAACCATCCGCCACATCGGAGAGCGGGGCACAAGGAGGAGACTGTTTGTACTAGACACACACATGCACGATGTCGGCGAGGATGATAGAGTGTTCAAGGCGTGAAAAACTAACGCGTCTATTTGTTGGCTGTGATGTTTCTGCACAGTGTCAACGAGCATAGAGACGGGGGATAGGATGATAAGCGGTAGAATGGGAAGTCTTAAAGGTCCTTTGAAAATTGCCCCGCGTAGAGCGCGTCTGATCCTTCCGCGAAAGCGACGCCACCCAGACGGCATCAGCGCAACTTGCCCGCACATCGTGCCGTCGGTGTCAGGAGGCCTGCTTTCCCACTCGGTGCTGGCACGTCCTCCTCGATTGCTCCCAGCTCCGCCAACTCTTTTCTCCATGGAGTCAGCATCCGCAGCAATTCCCTCTCCGCCTTCTGCACGGCCACGTCGTCCAAACTCGTCTTGCCTCCGCGGCGCCAGTCACTCCAGACGTGGTGGAGGTGAGAAGACAGAGGAGGAGGGCCGCAAGGCGACAGGCTACATCCAACGACGAGAGACGCATTCTGTGTCAACGAAGTTTCGCAGGCGAGTGGGTTTGTTCGTCCTGCTCTGTGCGGCTTTCTCGGCATCCTTTTATAGCCAGCCAACGCGACTTGTTTACCACTATTCGCACTGTTTACTTTCCCACGAGGACTCGTACATTTACAGAGGCTGCGTTAGTGACTTTCGCTGTGGGGCACCGGGTCTGCGGGAGGCGCTCGGGCTTGACTTGGTGCCAGTGGACTTGAGTGCGTCAATGGGGGAATTGCGCGAGATGAGTGCTTGGCACTTAGCATTGTAAGTGACATGAACAAAACTGTGTGGGTGGATCGCTGAATTAAACGCAAACACACACACACACAACTGTTTAACATGCGCTTAGCACTAAGGACGCAGGTGAAAACGAGTTAGAAGCATGTGGTTTTGTTCAATGAACACGCGGTTCGAACACCTGCGACCTTGACGAGAAAAACATGCGGTGAATGGCGAAACCAACGTAGGTGAAAAGGCGATGATTTCTTGGGTTGGAATAATAATATTTGACCTCGTCCAACTTTTTGTATTCGCGCAACGCAGCCACCAACGCAGAGAGAAGGCGTTGGGGGCGGGGTGGGGAGCGGGGGGCGGGGGCGGGGAAGACAGAGTTGTAGAGAGTTGAGGGAAGTTCTTTTGCAACAGATGCTGTTAATGAGGAGTGGGAACAGTGAGGTTCTTCACGGTGGGGCGTCTGAGGCTTCTGGAAATTCTACGAATGCCACGACCAACCCGTCGCCCGTCGACGCCACCAGCCACCTCGTGGGAGGCATCGCCTCGGCTCGCTTTCTCTGCATCCACCTCAGGCAGAGATTGCATCACCACAAACCTGGTCCACCCACTTGGGAAGGAGTGTTGGCCACAAGGCTAACAGCGACCAGGTGGCGAGGAGCAGACGGCGGAGCAGACGATGTGTTGAGGACTGGGGAGAAGATGAAAGAGAGGCGAAGGCATGCCAGGAGGTGAGGGAATTGCGAGCATGGAATGCTTGAGACGGCGAGACAGTGGGTCAAAGAGGCGATAGCGCCTCTCGATGAGCTCAATCCGTCCACGCCTTCCTGCAAACACCGTGGACGGTGGCTCACCTTCTCACCTCTTCTTCCTCTCTCACTCTCTCTCTCTCTCTCTCTCTCACACACACCTCCAACCAACTGAGGCCCTCTGGCTGTGGACACATGTGGCTTAGCCACTCGTACAAATCGTGTGGAATTATGACAATAGTCTTTGGACCATATTTTAGAAGATAGGCTTTGGTAGGGGCATGTTCGAGGCGGCTGCACCAGAATGAACTGAGGGGAATTCGATGATCGAAGCGTTGGATGAACATGTGTGGCGTGCTTCGAACAAAATACAGCCCTTCGTGGAGCAGATGACAATTGAATGTGAAAAGTGGTGGAAGGTGTAGCGGTGTTTTTGGGCAGGAGCTGACTACACCGCGCTTGTCGAGTGTGCTGCGTGCGAAGGAGAAAAGGCCAACATCGCGGTTGGCGGCGGTGTTTGGTGGGCGACCGATGGTGGTGGGGATAAGTGTGCCATCAGCGGGGAGATGGAGGGAGAAGTGCTCACTCCAAGTCGCCACTGCTACCTCGACGGAGTTAGAGACGTGTGCACAGCAGCTTTTTCGTCGGAGAACCACTCTCGGTGGGGGATCTCACCGCCTTAAGGTCCACGCGGCATACAGTTTGAGGTGGCCTACCGGGCTCACTTTGGTTCACCACCTGGATTAGTGTGTGCTCCTGTTCAAGCGCAATCTTCCCCCAAAGCTACACTTAAACAGCCCCCACCGAATCCCTTTACTCGCCTGAGGTTTGGCCAG
The DNA here is from genome assembly GCA_017562135.1 of Dipylidium caninum. NCBI lineage: Eukaryota > Metazoa > Platyhelminthes > Cestoda > Cyclophyllidea > Dipylidiidae > Dipylidium > Dipylidium caninum. Next base: position 3,459 of record QEYB01001102.1, read on the forward strand.
GTCCTGCCAGTAGACTCCTCGGGCCGAGGTGGATGAGTGAGGCGTGAAGAGGTGGCACAGAATCAGCCGGTTTGGACAGATGCAGCCCGGTTCGCCGGAGGATGAGGCCTCGCACACAGACCAAGATGTCTGTCGGCCTCTTGCAACCAAGTAACGAACTGTTGTACTCGCGTTGTGAGCGTGTTACAGCGCATATTGTTGAGAGGAGATCCAATACGCCCAAGCGCGATGCTTAGTGGAAACGGTAGCAGGTGGAAGTGCAAATCGCGTCACTCTCGGGTCAGCCGTTGTGAGGCAGTGAGATGCGATTATCACAGAGTTGTCACACATAGCATCAAACTGCAATACACCAGAGGTGGCCTCGCTCGTCGCGCACGCGTTCTCCACCCTGCCGACCTCGAATCTCCTCATCGACGACCTCCTTCCTTGCCCCAGGGACAGTAACTCGAAGACGTGTTAGTGCAAAGCAGACAAGGAATGGCAACTTCAGCACCGCCGGAGTCGCTCTCCGCATCGCAGGCGATTGGTGCAAACCGGCCAAAAATGAAGTGGTGATGCTCTTCGACTGTGTCCGACGGAAAGCCTTCACTCTGTTTGACATGGAGAACAACGCACAATCAGAGCTGGAGACAATTAGCGGAATATGACCAGCAGATTTTCCGGTCGGTTAACGAACGGGAGTTCGACAGGAAGGGGCTCTCCTCCTCGAAGCACCTGTCCGAGGAAGCACGGTGTACGAGCGAATGAGACCGCGTCCTTCTAGTGAATCCGACGGCAGAGGTGGTTGAACTGGCGTTAGCACGACTGCGCAGAGGAGGAAGTGAGGCACTCGAAGAGTGGAAACGAGAGCATAGGCAGACAGATTTCGCGAAATGCCTACGCTCTATGATGAGAACGGCGACGTGAGACTGTCACTTGCCTACAGAGCCCCATCAACGGACAGTTTCCCCTGTCATAGAGAGCTGGGCGCTGCAGGCGCGTGGTCGAACTGCAAGAGAAATTAACATTGAAATGTCCATTATTCCACCGCTACTTTCCTCTCGAGTGGCCCATTTCAGGCCTCTTTGTTTTTCCTCCCATCTCGCAATGCGGATGGCCAAGTGGTGGAGCAATGAAAGTGATTCTCGTGTGTCAACGGAGACGAGGTGGATTAGGGAGAAAGGCAAATTTCCGTGCCCCAAAGTGGTCACCTCGGGGCGCATCGTGCTGACCTGGAGCGACGTGACTGACGACGTGTTGCACATCGTGCGCGGTGGTGGAGATGGCAGCTCGCTTTGCTGCAGTTCAGGTGGTCCGAGGCCCCTCGTCCTACCCATCGCGGGCACCCGTAACTCGGTGTAAGAAATAAACTCGCCCGTGGAATTATCGCATCCGCCCACGCCCCCATGTAAACACCGCGAATAAATGGTAAACAGATGATGGTGGAGGTGTATAAAAGGCCTCTACGGGGACTGCGCCGACCAGACGACTTCGACCAAAACGTACCACGACCACAGTCACAAAATGAGCTTCCTCCCGCGTCAGAGGGACTGCCACACGCCTCCCGTTCTCGTACTCGTTACTCGTCCTCGGCCTCCTCCTCTGTCTCGCACCGAACGCAGCGCATGTCACCGGCTTGACGGTGTCAGACGACGAGACTGGTGCGACAACTGGAGGCGGACTTGTTCGAGTCGCGTGATCCTCTCCACCACGACCAAGTGACCGCGGATGCGGAGCCACGAGAAGACGCGATGGAATCGTCAGGTGAGGTGGACGAAGAGGAGGAGGCAGGGGAGGCAGGGGAGCAGAGGAGACGAGAAGCGGCAGCGATGCGTCGGACGAGGGAATTGGGGCAGAGGAAGCACTTCGGCCGGCGGATGGCGTCGGTGGAGGCGAAGGATTAGTCGCGGTTTTTTCGCAGGTTTTTCACAAACCTTGGCCGTATAGGAATGAGAGTCGCTGTCCCCATTCCAATATAGCAGCCTCCTGTGGCACAATAACGCCTCCAGTGCTGTCTACTTTGCTTTCGTCTGCAACGGTGTGTGGCTCAGGCCAGTGGGGTTGTGCTTCTTTCGGGGAGAAGGAAGTGGAGGGAGATGGGCAACGACTCACACAGCGTAGAACCAGCTGCGTTTCTTCCGAGTCAGTTCTACTAGTTTACGCCACGAGTGACGGTTCAACGGTCTCCTCTGAATGCGATCAAAGTGTATAGTCGCGGTTACTCTCATCTCCGTGCGGAAGGCACGATAATCATTGCCTGTGTGTGTGTGTGTGTCTGTGTCTGTGTGTTGCGTCAAGCGATCAGCCCACATCAGGGAGACGAGTGTGACCCTCACCGAGATGTCGGCGTGCATGGTAAGAACAGCTTCATCTATCTGGTTGAGGCGTGTTTGTGGGATGTAGCCAGAGCCAAAGTTCTCCATGTTTGTCTAGCCAAACGCCACTCGTGCCACGGGGCAGATGAGCGCAGTTAAGGGCAGAGGAGTTGCACATCAGAAGTGGAGGAGGAGGAGGAGGATGACTCAGGAAGGAGGAGGAAGAGGAGGAGGACTCAGGGAGGAGGAGGAGTAGGAGGAGGAGGAGGAGGGAGATGTGACGAAGGACTGTGATGGGTGAAAAGAGCGGTTGGTGTGCCAGACAGGCCGAAGGAACAGAAGCAGGACGCAGTGGATCACGACCAGCAATAATGTCCGCAATGCAAGCCTGCCAGTTGGGAATAAATTGTCTGCAGACAATGGGGCGGTCGGCGACAACAGGAAGTCGAGACTGAGAGAGGCACGTCAAACACAAATCTCACGCGTTGCGACGCACTAGCTGGCCGAATGCAATGGCAAACAGCACGAATGATCGGTGAAGAGGTCGAGGTGGGTGATGATAAACTGCCCACACAATTTGACAGCGTCATTAACACCGCGCTTCCTTCCTCCTCCCTCTCTCCTCTCCATCCACATGGGAAGACCTGTTCTACGGAGGCAGAGGAGGTTGATGAGGTGGCGTGCCGAAAGCGAGAGGAGGACTGCTTCGTCTGCTGGCCTGCCTGGATAAGGAGGGGTTGGCAGAGCTGGGCAAAGTAGAAGATGACTCGCCAGTGCAGTGGCCAAGTAAGTCGCTTTCATGACAGTGACGAGGACGGTGTGAGGCAGGACGTGCTAATGTCGGCTGGGATGGCGTCGCTTTCTGCAGGAGGATCAGTCGGAGCCTACGCAGAAGTCTGAGACGACTTAGAAAATTGCACTCTCCACGGAATCGGCCCCTTCCCTGCAAGTTGGTTGGCTGAGATTCGGTGGGCGACAGGAACAGTCTTGGTTGTGCATCATGGCTACTCACCGCGGAGGGGAAGCGGTGCAAGTGCGGGTTATGGAGAGGAAGGCTTCTGTTTAACAGGCAGCTCAGAGGAACGAAGTATGTGAAGTGGCCACAGAAGCAAGGGTTCGACCCGACCTTGGCGAGATACGCGACGCGGAATGGCTGAGGCGGCTGATCGTGGCACGTGCAGGTGCAGGTGCGTCTGGAGGCGAGAGGCGTCCGTCAGTGCAGTCGAACAGGCGATGGCGACGCATTCATGGCGGAAGGTCGAGCGTGGACTCGGCCTGCGTCAGACGACACGCCTGCCACTTGGCCTCTACGTGCACTTCGTCGCGTCGCAGCTCAACCGAATGGCCCTTTCGCGCCGTCTCGCCATGTCACCAGTGAACGGGTCCGCGGGCACCACCGAGCATGATCACATGGTTTCGTTGTGTTTTGTACGAGGAGAAAACTTACCACTCCACACCGCGGAAAAGGCGGTTTCCGCAATTACAGTCGAGTGGAGTCTTGAGGATGACAACCAGTCTCCACTCTCGGCATTCCCTTTGCTGCACATGTTGCACACCTTGTGATGACTTCAGCCAAAGGCTCTTTCCAATGCAGACCTCCTCACTCACATTGACGCAGACAAACACCGCCATTCCCCACTCCGTTGACGGTAACGCCTGCCAACGGGGTGTGTATTTGCTGCTCCATGTCAAGCGTGGCTTCACCGCCGAATGGGCCGAATGTCACCGAGAGAGAGGAGAGTAAGTCCTTTGTTGATGGGGGACACAGCGTGCGTGGATGCCAGGTCGGCGGCCAGTACTTTCCGACATCGTGGAGGGTGCAGTTGCAATCCTCACATGGCAACCCTCAACTCGACCGGAATCGTTGACGAGTCTTCTGTCCTTCACGAGGCAACTAGCGGCATGTAATGACCGTGTCGCGCAGTGCCTCGCAGGACACATGCCTCTCCACTCCCAACTCCCTTCACTCTGATTTCCCGACTCTACTCTCGCGGCCTTCTTCAGCCGTGCGTGGTTAGGCTGGGCCGTAACCTGCCCACTGTCAGCCCAGCGCTTCCCACCGTCCCCGACTAAGATGGCGGTTGCAGCCACATCGACTAGTCGTCGCAGGCATGCGGGCGATGCGGAGGTGGAGTGTTTTGATGCGGGGCAAGAGGGACGCAGGCTACCTCGAGACCATTCGGCTGAGCAATTCCACGGGTCCGCAGGACAGGCAAACGCTTCTAGCACAAGCACACGTGGAGATGCCCACTTGGTCCAACAAAATGACCGAAATAGCAAGACGCGAAAGCTCTGTCTTTTCAGAAACGCCTTCACACCACTCACCTTTGCAATAGTTCGGGGAAAGCGTGGCGTGCACGTCAACTGTCACCCTTTCGGGATGAGAAAGAGCTTGCTTCGCTCCGCCCTCCGAGTGAAGCACACAATTCACCGTCCGAGCCAACAAACAAACAAACTGCACGTTGGGCGATAACTGATCCCTCGAGGTGGGAGAGTTCTCATGAAGGGCCTCCCTGTCTTGCTGAAGTGGAATGTGTCCGAGACACTCTGGGCTACACGAGTCGCACCCACGACTCATCGCAAACACGGGATAGCGCGAATGCTGATTTTCCTCTGCGAATGATCCACTGCCCTGGCGACTACCTGCCATCACCATGAGCCAATGACTAGATGATGTGCCAACTTGACGTCTGCCATTCATCGCACGGCGCACATGCGATTGACACCAGATGAGGCCAATGCGGATTGCCATTCGGCCTGCCTGCCGCGATATCGTTGACCGCATCAGTCAACTCGTCTACACACACGCACACACGCATACGCACACACACACGCCAGACTGTGCGTCCACCACATCCTCCGTGGAGGCTGCCTCGACGACTTCGCTGTCAATCAACAACAAACGCGGTTCTGTCAATTGGCGAGATGTGGTACAGAGCAAGACTGAGTGGAGGAGGAGACGCCAGTGGAATGCGATGGGAAGGCAGGGTCCTCACACCGCCGACGGAGACGTGCTGATGTCGCCTCGTTGACATCGCTCGGGAATTTCGATGAAGAAGACCACAAAGGTGGCGATGCGTTCACGCACGCCTCATTTCCCTAATCAGTCTGCACCCTGTTGAGCACATTTTGCCGCGGCCATTCGCCCAAATGCCCACCTCGCATTCATTTCGTGCCCCATATCCTCACCCTCACCCTCACCCTCATCCTCATCCTCATCCTCACCCTCGCTTCTTTGCTCACCGCATGTGCTTCCTTCATCTCGTCTGCTGAGTCCACCTTGCGAACTCCACTGTCCACAGCTGAGCAGGAGGCAGTTGAAGCAGGCCATTCGAAGACTACGAGGTAGTCTGTCGCTCTTCTCCACACCCGCACAAGTACCCGAATTATAATACACACTACCCGCCTCCTCTGCTTAGCTCAACGATGCCGACCACTGCGTGGAAGTGTCCACACTGCATCTCACGGTCGAGATAAGTCACTGGATGCTTTCGCCTCCGCCTCTTCTGTATTGCGGCAAATACCACATGCAAGAGTTGATGCGGTTCGCCGATATGCCTGTTGGAGTCATGTCATGTCATCAGCCTGCACTTCATTTCACGCCACGATGGACTTCTACTGTGTTGAAGTTGACGGCTGGCTCGGTGATCGGGAGGGCGTCGAGGGTTGAGCATCCCTCGATTGAGTCGAGCATGAAAGCCGTCGTCACGCCGTGAGTCAACATGTCACCTCTTGCATTTTGGGCATGAAGACCTGCAAGAGAAGACATCGTGTCGGCACTCGAGGCAGCCATATCCAGGAGAGGTGGTCAGCTTAACCTTGTCAAAATGAAGGCAGTCCATTCTTGCCTCACCCCTTTCACGAGGGTATTCCAGCAACGACAGCCGGGCAGCCCCGGACAGCCTCTCACCTGCTTTCTTCTCTTCGATATTGTCGATGACTTTTGACAAGACAGTGGATCATGTCTCTCGGACAAGTCGAATGTGTCCGGACAGTTGTGAGAGGATCGGCTGATGGCCTGCAAGCATTTCAGATGCGGCGTCCCGAAGGAGGCGGGAGAGGTGGAGGTTTGGTGAGAAGGTAAACGAAGTTGGTCTGTCACCTCTACTCCACCTGCACACCCTGCGTGGTTGCGAGAAGGAGTCAGGAGACTGAGTGAAGCCATCTCGCAGCGCCTCCTTCAGCCTTATTCAACTTCCCCCTTTTCGTCATATAACACAGGGATGTTAAGGAGAGCGGTGGTTGTAAATCTCGTGATTTCTGCCCATGAGGGAATTGGGTAGAGAGTGGAACAGAAATGGAGCGGAGACAACCGAGGCAAGGCAGCCTACTACTGGGAGAAACACTTTCTGATGTGGATGCTTTCGTCTCACAGTCTACCATGGGAACGTGGCCGAGTTGGCTGATGTCACCGAAACAACATCTCAGGTGGTCTAATCTGGCGGTTCCATTTTTACAGCTCAGTGAAAATCTCGTCTGACAGTGGTGCCAGTCGTGCGAACATGGTGCAATGGATTGCCGGCGTCAGCTTGGCACATCGTCCCCCGATACGCCTAACATAATGGCACGCAGTCGACGCGGCAGTGGCTGATTCTCCACAGACGAAAAGCAAGTGCTGCACTGCCGTGAGTTCCGAAGGTACCTTTGGCGAAAACCAGCTTCCTCACGCAACTGGTGGCCCTCATCAGACTACATGCCGCAACGTGCACATGCTGCTCCACTTCACCAAGTCGAAGTGGCTCTCCGTGGCCAAAACGAGTATGCGAGTCATGCGTGAGCTGACTGACTGGTCGCTATCTCGAAGGTTGCTGCACTCTCTTTTGCTCTCTCTCACTCTCTCTCTCTTCCTTTCTCTCTCTTTCGTTTCCGACGTGGAGTGAAGATTGCGTTACTGGGAGAGAGAAGAGATGGGGCAACTGGCTGGAGTGGCTGTTGCCTCCGCCGTCGTTCACCAACGATTCGGTTGAGAGAGCAAGAACGGCAAGGCGAACGTAACCTTGCAGTCCAGGCACGCGTTGCCAAGCGAATGCTCAGCTATGCACATCCACCTTTGGTTGACTCGACTTGTTCGAATGCGACTGCGGGCGACGCACGGGGCAGTCGAGTGTCACATCGATGGAGGCGTATAACTGCCACTCTTCATGTCACTGAGTCGGCGTAAAGGTGAGGAGGCGAAAAATCCTTCGAACACGCCAAAGCCACCCATTTTGTCGTCTTCCTTATGAAAGTCCATTGAAGAGGAAAATTGTCCGTTGGGTTGCGCGGGGAAATCGTGGCAGTGCTGACTATAATGCTGTTCTCACCCGTGGTCTCCCGCAGCTCCGCCTGTGTTCAGCTTCACCACGCTCCGCAGTTCACTTTCGAAGAAGTCTGTTCACTCTCTCGCCGCCAAGTCCATTTGCTCTCTCACCCGCCGTTGTTTATCTTTGCCTCAACAGGACAAGAAACTCATCAAGCAAGAAAAATGCAGTGCCCAATACACATGGCGCAATCCGCGATCTCATGGAAACTTCCGCCCACCATTGACAACTGAAACAACTCCTCCTCCACCACATGGCCTTTTGCAACATTCTCCATTTTCGCCCGATACTTCACCCACCCATTTGTCAGTGCTTTGCTTCCACGAGAAAATTGTGTGCGAAGCGATCGGCGGTAGAGAGTCGTAGATGCCATTGGAATTTAACTAACTTAACTACGAGAAGGGGGGGAAGAAAGTCGTGCCTTTGGCATTCTCTTCAAATTCACCGCTGACTGCATCAACTGCGTGGAGGTTCATCGCAAAGGCGGGGGAACCGTGTCTTGCGCCTTCGGGAGCACGAGTGTCCCAAACGCTCCGGTAATGCGAGGGGGCCACATGAACTATCTGAAACACAGTTTATCCAAGCGAGGAAATTTGCCGAAGTCTCCTCTCTCGCTTGAGCGCCTACTGGCAGCGGTGGGGAGAAGAGTGCTTTAGGCCCGCGTTAATAATGTCGTGGAAGAAGATGATATCCTCAGATGACAGCAATGGGCTGGACGTTACGCCATCCTAATTGCCACCTGCCATCGCCCAATCCCTTCCCATTGTTTCGACGGAGGAGTGTCAACTAAGAAGTTCGTCACACTGACGGTCACACCGTCTCGACCGCTCGACTAGATGCGTGCGTAATTAAAGACCCTCAGTAGGCTTTCTACGACCAGCACAGGGCGAGAGAGAATTCTGAGAGCGCAAGAGACCAGAGTCATCGCTGAGGGGACAATGAAACGTCGTTAGGCTTGTCCACAGAAGCTCCATTCTCCCGATAGCTTACTGAGGCGAGGGTCGCGGTGCCGCTTCCTGCGTGGCTTCCTGCCTCATCTCCGTGTGCTTCTGGTTTCTCACTAGCAGCTGAGTGGAAAGCTAACAACGGCGGCGTCGTGGGTAAAATCACGCGAAGCCATGGAGACGAGGATAGTGAGTAGCAGGCATGTCTTCGTCGCGGCGTCAGTGATTTTACCTGATATTAGGGGACTAACTCTTGCATCGCGTGCATACTACGATGCAGTATCTTCCATGTTGTTCAGTTGCCCTTTTCCAGTGTGCTCCCGTCTACGTCCTTCAAGCCGCTGAATTCTTCAGCAGCTACCCACCTCTGACAAAGAAGGTGCACATCAATTTGGGCTGGTTGTGCCCGCAGACCGAAGCGAGTTGTGGTGTCACTGCGGTCGGTGGGAGTGCTCGGTGCGAGAGCTGTCACACACCAGCATGCAATTAACTGCTCACTTAGTAAAATTCGCATTCCATTATGGTCTGGGACATAAAGGAAGCCAGTCGTGCAAATCACTTTAGCGCCTTGGAGGTGAAACAGGTTCTCCCTCTCACACAAACAACTTAGATGTACTTTGTATCCACGAACAATGCGGCCGTGGCCAGTCTTTCAGCAGCAGTGCACCCCAACAGTGAAGCTGGCACACAGGGCAAGGCGGCCGTCGTGAGGGAATTGAGAGTTGCATTCTGTCCAAATTGTGGCCTTTCGTGGAAGTGGCCAACATAGATAGCCGCCATACGGTCAGGAGAACCACATGAATTCTGCTCTGATAGAGACGATATTTCGACGAGCTCTAGTCGTCTGTCACTCGGAGAAGAGAGTAAGCAGACGCAAGTGATGGGAGGTCAACTTCCCACTCTTCGGATGGCAATGGTGCCTTACGACATGGTCAGGGCGCAACTTCTTACCTCACATGCCTTTAAGCAGCGCATGCATCGTGGACGAGATCAGCACGTGAATACGTGCATAAGCCTAACACCGACTTACACGACCGCCTACGTTCTGCCAAAGAGTCGAGCAATGGTAGCTTATCAAAATACAAAACCGCACTCATCCCCAATCTCATTCGACGTCAACACGACTGACATCTCCGCCGTTTCGGCGGCGACGGCGGACGATCGGCTGAGAGACGATGGCAACATGTTCCACATTGTCCAAGCTCCAATTCGCATCCACTCTGACGGAGAGTTACCTTCATGACCGTCCCTCTCACGTTGCATAGATTCGCAGCAAAATATTGAGACGCAATTGTGCACGTTCCGTTGAAATGCTCTTCACTTCCACGACCTATAGACACCGGCTTCATTCGCTTCTCAGCGTCTCTCCACTGCTCCCCTCTCTTTGCATGAGGCAGTCGACCGAATTGAATTGACTCAGTGAAGTGAGATGGTAGGATTCGGCAGGTAAGCGGGCACTTTTCCTGTGGTCAATTTCGCTGCATGAACAAGAATGCGCCACTCCCAAGCCGTGGTGAGCGTCAACAGTCTCCCTTGCGACTTCACTAGGATTATCAGGCAAGTTCATGGAGCGAGGCGCAGTTGACGTTGACTTGACCGGGTGGGAATGGTTAGTGAACAACTTGAACGACAAAGACCGCAAGAGCCTCCTCTGCCCTTCTTTCCCCGATCGCAATCTGAAAGAAACTTTTGCCTCATGTGCCCCGGTTCGTAGAATCGTGCCATCATTCAGAGAGGAAACTTTGTCTCCTCTCTCTCTCTCTCTCTCTCTCTCTCTCTCACCTAATAGGGAGGGAGGATGGGAGGACGCAGAGCGGTGTAGTTGCCCTTCCTGTTCTTTAGATTTTTCTGGCAAATTGGACACAACGAGGCTAGTTGACATCTCAAGTCATCACCACTGCCACGAGCTCCTGGAAAATCAGTAGCTTTGCAGTAAGGCGAGGCACCTGGAACAGAGGAAGGGCAACGTGTGGATGCGAAAGCCCTGCGACGCAAGTGCACTGGTGGTTACAACATCAACGTTTGGTCGAAATATCTCGTCTGACTGAGGCCAACCGACTAATCGTCTGCTTGTCTCCAGCAGCTTTTGGTGTATTCACGTTGGCCCGGTCCAGCGAGGTAGACACAGATTCATGCGAACAGCATCTTCCCGCTCCTGCAACTCCCATTACGGTCATCACCATGTCGCTAACGGTGGAGACTGTGTGAAATAGTGGCATCTGGCGGTGCGAATGTGAATGGCATAAGCCTTCCATTCACAAATCCGTGTGAGTATCCGCTCCCAGTTGCATCTTCCGCTCTGCCCCGCTCGCTGCTTCTACCCATCGCCACCAGCACCACCACGTCTTCGGCCTCGAGGTCTCACGCGCGTCCACGTGGAACACGAGGGACAGAGGAGACAGCAGGGTGAACGCTTCTCTCTGCCCCAACCCTCGATGCCCACAAAGGGAAGGTGGTGACTCTCTTTCGCCGCCTGCAGTGTCGACAGAGGTGGGATACGTGGAGGGCAAAGGTGATTGTTTGCATGGCGAGGGACGGCTTTTTTGCCATGCTGCCATTTGCATGTGTGTGTGGATTCGTGAATGCCAGAAATGTCCACTGAGGAGTCGTCGGTGCGAAACGAATGTGCCAGTTTGATGGTGTTTACGTGGCTTTCGAGGAATCTGGCTTCCCACCTCTTCACTTGCATGAGAGGAATGCAGAGGGAAGGTCTGATCCCAATGTGGCCCTCGCCCCGAAGCAATGCCTTGCACGCTTTAGCTTCTCCTTTCGTGGACCAAGGTTGTTCTCACATCGTTGATGCCCAAGCTCCGCCACTGACTGTCAGCAGGCGCAAATTGGCCTGGCCAAAGCGCACTTCGCTCACGCCAGAGGTGGAAAATCTCGCCAGCGTCATTAATACGCGTTATTCATTCCACGAAGGTGTCAAGAGGTCTCCAGTCCTCCATGTCCCAGTTCACCTGCCTCTTCATCTGACGTGGCTCCCTGCTTCCTCCCCGTCTTCTCCACATCTGCGATCGTCCCTCCCCGACCCTCAAACAATGCGCGAGTCGACGGACTGCACTTCTCCGCTGCCCACATAACCGGAATCGCTGCCAACACCACCGACTGAGAAGGCAAACGGCGTCGCCGCAGTCTGTGCTCCCTTCCTCCTCCCACGAGGGAATGAATCTGGTGTTGGATGAGAACGAATGCCATAGTGGAACAAATTATGGTTATGCTTTCAATGCGCAGTTCTTTTCAGCCTTATGCATGGAATAAGCGTGCAAGTCCCCTTTGATGTCGGATTCTAAGCAAGGCCACATTGTTGCCTTTAGCAGAGCTCATTTTCTGTGATCCTCTGCTCTGAGAGGGGACGCGTTTGGCGAGGCCAAAGAGGTGCCACGGAGAGCCACTTGGACTTGGTGAAGTGGAGCAGCATGTGCACGTTGCAGCATGTAGTCTGATGAGGGCCACCAGTTGCGTGAGGAAGCTGGTTTTCGCCAAAGGCACCTTCGGAACTCACGGCAGTGCAGCACTTGCTTTTCGTCTGTGGAGAATCAGCCACTGCCGCGTCGACTGCGTGCCATTATGTTAGGCGTATCGGGGGACGATGTGCCAAGCTGACGCCGGCAATCCATTGCACCATGTTCGCACGACTGGCACCACTGTCAGACGAGATTTTCACTGAGCTGTAAAAATGGAACCGCCAGATTAGACCACCTGAGATGTTGTTTCGGTGACATCAGCCAACTCGGCCACGTTCCCATGGTAGACTGTGAGACGAAAGCATCCACATCAGAAAGTGTTTCTCCCAGTAGTAGGCTGCCTTGCCTCGGTTGTCTCCGCTCCATTTCTGTTCCACTCTCTACCCAATCCCCTCATGGGCAGAAATCACGAGATTTACAACCACCGGTCTCCTTAACATCCCTGTGTTATATGACGAAAAGGGGGAAGTTGAATAAGGCTGAAGGAGGCACTGCGAGATGGCTTCACTCAGTCTCCTGATTCCTTCTCGCGACCACGCAGGGTGTGCAGGTGGAGTAGAGGTGACAGACCAACTTCGTTTACCTTCTCACCAAACCTCCACCTCTCCCGCCTCCTTCGGGACGCCGCATCTGAAATGCTTGCAGGCCATCAGCCGATCCTCTCACAACTGTCAGGACACATTCGACTTGTCCGAGAGACATGATCCACTGTCTGGTCAAAAGTCATCGACAATATCGAAGAGAAGAAAGCAGGTGAGAGGCTGTCCGGGGCTGCCCGGCTGTCGTTGCTGGAATACCCTCGTGAAAGGGGTGAGGCAAGAATGGACTGCCTTCATTTTGACAAGGTTAAGCTGACCACCTCTCCTGGAGATGGCTGCCTCGAGTGCCGACACGATGTCTTCTCTTGCAGGTCTTCCTGCCCAAAATGCAAGAGGTGACATGTTGACTCACTGCGTGACGACGGCTTTCATGCTCGACTCAGTCGAGGGATGCTCAACCCTCGACGCCCTCCCGATCACCGAGCCAGCCGTCAACTTCAACACAGTAGAAGTCCATCGTGGCGTGAAATGAAGTGGCAGGGTTTGCAGAGAGAATAGGTACGGCGCCTGCAGGCTGATGACATGACATGAAATGACTCCAACAGGCATATCGGCGAACCGCATCAACTCTTGCATGTGGTATTTGCCGCAATACAAAAAGAGGCGGAGGCGAAAGCATCCAGTGACTTACCTCGACCGTGAGATGCAGTGTGGACACTTCCACGCAGTGGTCGGCATCGTTGAGCTAAGCAGAGGAGGCGGGTAGTGTGTATTATAATTCGGGTACTTGTGCGGGTGTGGAGAAGAGCGACAGACTACCTCGTAGTCTTCGAATGGCCTGCTTCAACTGCCTCCTGCTCAGCTGTGGACAGTGGAGTTCGCAAGGTGGACTCAGCAGACGAGATGAAGGAAGCACATGCGGTGAGCAAAGAAGCGAGGATGAGGGTGAGGGTGAGGATGAGGGTGAGGATATGGGGCACGAAATGAATGCGAGGTGGGCATTTGGGCGAATGGCCGCGGCAAAATGTGCTCAACAGGGTGCAGACTGATTAGGGAAATGAGGCGTGCGTGAACGCATCGCCACCTTTGTGGTCTTCTTCATCGAAATTCCCGAGCGATGTCAACGAGGCGACATCAGCACGTCTCCGTCGGCGGTGTGAGGACACCTGCCTTCCCATCGCATTCCACTGGCGTCTCCTCCTCCACTCAGTCTTGCTCTGTACCACATCTCGCCAATTGACAGAACCGCGTTTGTTGTTGATTGACAGCGAAGTCGTCGAGGCAGCCTCCACGGAGGATGTGGTGGCCGCACAGTCTGGCGTGTGTGCGTGCGTATGCGTGTGTGTGTGTGTGTAGGCGAGTTGACTGATGCGGTCAACGATATCGCGGCAGGCAGGCCGAATGGCAATCCGCATTGGCCTCATCTGGTGTCAATCGCATGTGCGCCGTGCGATGAATGGCAGACGTCAAGTTGGCACATCATCTAGTCATTGGCTCATGGTGATGGCAGGTAGTCGCCAAGGCAGTGGATGATTCGCAGAGGAAAATCAGCATTCGCGCTATCCCGTGTTTGCGATGAGTCGTGGGTGCAACTCGTGTAGCCCAGAGTGTCTCGGACGCATTCCACTTCAGCAAGACAGGGAGGCCCTTCATGAGAACTCTCCCACCTCGAGGGATCAGTTATCGCCCAACGTGCAGTTTGTTTGTTTGTTGGCTCGGACGGTGAATTGTGTGCTTCACTCGGAGGGCGGAGCGAAGCAAGCTCTTTCTCGTGCCGAAAGGGTGACAGTTGACGTGCACGCCACGCTTTCCCCGAACTATTGCAAAGGTGAGTGGTGTGAAGGCGTTTCTGAAAAGACAGAGCTTTCGCGTCTTGCTATTTCGGTCATTTTGTTGGACCAAGTGGTCATCTCCACGTGTGCTTGTGCTAGAAGCGTTTGCCTGTCCTGCGGACTCGTGGAATTGCTCAGCCGAATGGTCTCGAGGCAGCCTGCGTGCCTCTTGCCCCGCATCAAAACACTCCACCTCCGCATCGCCCGCATGCCTGCGACGACTAGTCGATGTGGCTGCAACCGCCATCTTAGTCGGGACGGTGGGAAGCGCTGGGCTGACAGTGGGCAGGTTACGGCCCAGCCTAACCACGCACGGCTGAAGGAGGCCGCGAGAGTAGAGTCGAGAAATCAGAGTGAAGGGAGTTGGGAGTGGAGAGGCATGTGTCTGCGAGGCACTGCGCGACACGGTCATTACATGCCGCTAGTTGCCTCGTGAAGGACAGAAGACTCGTCAACGATTCCGGTCGAGTTGAGCTGTTGCCATGTGAGGATTGCAACTGCACCCTCCACGATGTCGGAAAGTACTGGCCGCCGACCTGGCATCCACGCACGCTGTGTCCCCCATCAACAAAGGAACTTACTCTCCTCTCTCTCGGTGACATTCGGCCCATTCAGCGGTGAAGCCACGCTTGACATGGAGCAGCAAATACACACCCCCGTTGGCAGGCGTTACCGTCAACGGAGTGGGGAATGGCGGTGTTTGTCTGCGTCAATGTGAGTGAGGAGGTCTGCATTGGAAAGAGCCTTTGGCTAAAGTCATCACAAGGTGTGCAACATGTGCAGCAAAGGGAATGCCGAGAGTGGAGACTGGTTGTCATCCTCAAGACCTCCACTCGACTGTAATTGCGGAAACCGCCTTTTCCGCGGTGTGGAGTGGTAAGTTTTCTCCTCGTACAAACACAACGAAACCATGTGATCATGCTCGGTGGTGCCCGCGGACCCGTTCACTGGTGACATGGCGAGACGGCGCGAAAGGGCCATTCGGTTGAGCTGCGACGCGACGAAGTGCACGTAGAGGCCAAGTGGCAGGCGTGTCGTCTGACGCAGGCCGAGTCCACGCTCGACCTTCCGCCATGAATGCGTCGCCATCGCCTGTTCGACTGCATTGACGGACGCCTCTCGCCTCCAGACGCACCTGCACCTGCACGTGCCACGATCAGCCGCCTCAGCCATTCCGCGTCGCGTATCTCGCCAAGGTCGGGTCGAACCCTTGCTTCTGTGGCCACTTCACATACTTCGTTCCTCTGAGCTGCCTGTTAACAGAAGCCTTCCTCCCATAACCCGCACTTGCACCGCTTCCCCTCCGCGGTGAGTAGCCATGATGCACAACCAAGACTGTTCCTGTCGCCCACCGAATCTCAGCCAACCAACTTGCAGGGAAGGGGCCGATTCCGTGGAGAGTGCAATTTTCTAAGTCGTCTCAGACTTCTGCGTAGGCTCCGACTGATCCTCCTGCAGAAGCGACGCCATCCAGCCGACATTAGCACGTCCTGCCTCACACCGTCCTCGTCACTGTCATGAAAGCGACTTACTTGGCCACTGCACTGGCGAGTCATCTTCTACTTTGCCCAGCTCTGCCAACCCCTCCTTATCCAGGCAGGCCAGCAGACGAAGCAGTCCTCCTCTCGCTTTCGGCACGCCACCTCATCAACCTCCTCTGCCTCCGTAGAACAGGTCTTCCCCATGTGGGATGGAGAGGAGAGAGGGAGGAGGAAGGAAGCGCGGTGTTAATGACGCTGTCCATGTGTGGGCAGTTTATCATCACCCACCTCGACCTCTTCACCGATCATCGTGCTGTTTGCCATTGCATTCGGCCAGCTAGTGCGTCGCAACGCGTGAGATTTGTGTTTGACGTGCCTCTCTCAGTCTCGACTTCCTGTTGTCGCCGACCGCCCCATTGTCTGCAGACAATTTATTCCCAACTGGACAGGCTTGCATTGCGGACATTATTGCTGGTCGTGATCCACTGCGTCCTGCTTCTGTTCCTTCGGCCTGTCTGGCACACCAACCCGCTCTTTCACCCATCACGGTCCTTCGTCACATCTCCCTCCTCCTCCTCCACTTCTGATGTGCAACTCCTCTGCCCTTAACTGCGCTCATCTGCCCCGTGGCACGAGTGGCGTTTGGCTAGACAAACATGGAGAACTTTGGCTCTGGCTGCATCCCACAAACACGCCTCAACCAGATAGATGAAGCTGTTCTTACCATGCACGCCGACATCTCGGTGAGGGTCACACTCGTCTCCCTGATGTGGGCTGATCGCTCGACGCAACACACAGACACAGACACACACACACACACAGGCAATGATTATCGTGCCTTCCGCACGGAGGATGAGAGTAACCGCGACTATACACTTTGATCGCATTCAGAGGAGACCGTTGAACCGTCACTCGTGGCGTAACTAGTAGAACTGACTCGGAAGAAACGCAGCTGGTTCTACGCTGTGTGAGTCGTTGCCCATCTCCCTCCACTTCCTTCTCCCCGAAAGAAGCACAACCCCACTGGCCTGAGCCACACACCGTTGCAGACGAAAGCAAAGTAGACAGCACTGGAGGCGTTTATTGTGCCACAGGAGGCTGCTATATTGGAATGGGGACAGCGACTCTCATTCCTATACGGCCAAGGTTTCTGAAGAACCTGCGAAAACCGCGACTAATCCTTCGCCTCCACCGACGCCATCCGGCCGGCCGAAGTGCTTCCTCTGCCCCACTTCCCTCGTCCGACGCATCACTGCCGCTTCTCGTCTCCTCTGCCTCCCCTGCCTCCCCTGCCTCCCCTGCCTCCTCCTCTTCGTCCACCTCACCCGACGATTCCATCGCGTCTTCTCGTGGCTCCGCATCCGCGGTCACTTGGTCGTGGTGGAGAGGATCACGCGACTCGAACAAGTCCGCCTCTAGTTGTCGCACAGTCTCGGCGTCTGACACCGTCAAGCCGGTGACATGCGCTGCGTTCGGTGCGAGACAGAGGAGGAGGCCGAGGACGAGTACGAGTACGAGAACGGGAGGCGTGTGGCAGTCCCTCTGACGCGGGAGGAAGCTCATTTTGTGACTGTGGTCGTGGTACGTTGGTCGAAGTCGTCTGGTCGGCGCAGTCCCCGTAGAGGCCTTTTATACACCTCCACCATCATCTGTTTACCATTTATTCGCGGTGTTTACATGGGGGCGTGGGCGGATGCGATAATTCCACGGGCGAGTTTATTTCTTACACCGAGTTACGGGTGCCGCGATGGGTAGGACGAGGCCTCGGACACTGAACTGCAGCAAAGCGAGCTGCCATCTCCACCACCGCGCACGATGTGCAACACGTCGTCAGTCACGTCGCTCAAGGTCAGCACGATGCGCCCCGAGGTGACCACTTTGGGGCACGGAAATTGCCTTTCTCCCTAATCCACCTCGTCTCCGTTGACACACGAGAATCACTTTTCATTGCTCCACCGACTCACCGTAAAGGGGCTGCTGAATAGATTTGACTGGACGCTAACTAAAAGTGATGCCCTCACATCGTGAACCTCGTACTCTCGCCACTTGCAAATATCCCCGCTTTGAGCAATGGCTTCGTCGTCTCCGCCATTTCGCTCCTCATCGCAATGAAGCGAGGTGCAGACGGCACTCGTTGAGCGGCAATGATTTGCACGCTATTTTGCAATCCATCTCCGGATTGCGAGGCTTCGGCACGATGCACCTCCCCACTGAATTGCCTCGAAGGAGGACGGAACGAAGGAGCCCCAGTGTCCGACGCCTCTTCATGGCATGATTAAGTTGCATGGACACAGGAACGAAGGCGCAACCGGTCTGTCTCGCCTCTCCAGTACGAGGATGGAACTAACGCCTTCAGGATGGCAGTCAGTTGGAGGCACGTCGAACAGAAGAAAGGCAACTCGTGGGTGCAAGAGCTCTAGGCTCCTACTTAACCGCTTGCTGTAGCCTTCCCATTCGACTAAGTCATCTCGTCTAAGGAAAAATGAGGAAACCCTTGACTCTCGCTCCACAAATGTCGTCTGCTCGTCCAGCCAATTAGTTGCGCCTGTCGTTGGGCAGCACACGGGTGAGTGTGAAGATGTCGGCACCGATGAGCACCTTTGTCTAGATCACGTGCGCATCTGCGTCTGTCGGACACGTCCGCATTCGAGTCTACGCCATTTGGGCTGTCAGTTGCACCAAAGTTGTCCGTCTCGCGCGACGTTGGCTCACACGCTGACGAGTGCGTGTGCGCATGGAAGACCTCCAGTGCTCGCGTGCCCCAGACCGGTAGCGTCGCAACCCCACTCGTCTCCTTCAAGCTAAACTCCCTCCACTGGTTACATTTCCGGAACACCATTCAACTGCTCCGTTTGTGCACAAAGTGTCCAACTCCCACAGGGCTTTTTGCCTTCCTGGCCAAGTGTGCCAAACACTTTTCCAACCGAGGGGCCAACGCCACTCTGTTCCCCCGAGATGGTCATTTTCGTGGGCTCGCAAGTAGTCAATCCCACCTGGTGGGGAAAATACGGTTCATTCCACGTAGAAGTGAGTGTGTGTGACTTTCTAACCATCCGCCACATGGAGAGCGCACAAGGAGGAGACGTTTACTAGACACACACATGCACAGATGTCGGCCGAGATGATAGAGTCAAGGCCGTGAAACTAACGCGTCTATTTGTTGGCTGTGATGTTCTGCAAGTGTCAACGAGCATAGAGACGGGGGATAGGATGATAAAGCGGTAGAATGGGAAGTCTTAAAGGTCCTTTGAAAATGCCGCGTAGAGCGCGTCTGATCCTTCCGCGAAAGCGACGCCACCCAGACGGCATCAGCGCAACTTGCCGCACATCGTGCCCGTCGGTGTCAGGAGGCCTGCTTTCCCACTCTGCTGGCACGTCCTCCTCGATTGCTCCCAGCTCCGCCAACTCTTTCTCCATGGAGTCCAGCATCCGCAGCAATTCCCTCTCCGCCTTCTGCACGGCCACGTCGTCCAACTCGTCTGCCTCCGCGGCGCCAGTCACTCCAGACGTGGTGGAGGTGAGACAGAGGAGGAGGGCCGCAAGGCGACAGGCTACATCCAACGACGAGAGACGCATTCTGTGTCAACGAAGTTTCGCAGGCGAGTGGTTTGTTTCGTCCTGCTCTGTGCGCTCTCGGCATCCTTTTAATAGCCAGCCAACGCGACTTGTTTACCACTATTCGCACTGTTTACTTTCCCACGAGGACTGTACATTACAGAGGCTGCGTTAGTGACTTTCGCTGTGGGCACCGGGTGCGGGAGGCGGGCTTGACTTGGTGCCAGTGGACTGAGTGCGTCAGGGGAATGCGCGAGATGAGTGCTTGGCACTTAGCATTGTAAGTGACAATGAACAAAACTGTGTGGGTGGATCGCTGAATTAAACGCAAACACACACACACACAACTGTTAACATGCGCTTAGCACTAAGGACGCAGGTGAAAACGAGTAAAGCATGTGGTTTTGTTCAATGAACCGGCGGTTCGAACACCTGCGACCTGACGAGAAAACATGCGGTGAATGGCGAAACCAACGTAGGTGAAAAGGCGATGATTTCTTGGGTTGGAAATAATAATTTGACCTCGTCCAACTTTGTATTCGCGCAACGCAGCCCAACCAACGCAGAGGAGAAGGCGTTGGGGCGGGGGGAGCGGGGGGGCGGGGGCGGGGGAAGACAGAGTTGTAGAGAGTTGAGGAAGTTCTTTTTGCAACAGATGCTGTTAATGAGGAGTGGGAACAGTGAGTTCTTCACTGGGGCGTCTGAGGCTTCTGGAAATTCTACGAATGCCACGACCAACCCGTCGCCCTCGTCGACGCCACCAGCCACCTCGTGGGAGGCATCGCCTCGGCTCGCTTTCTCTGCATCCACCTCAGGCAGAGATTGCATCACCACAAACCTGGTCCCACCCACTTGGGAAGGAGTGTTGGCCACAAGGCTAACAGCGACCAGGTGGCGAGGAGCAGACGGCGGAGCAGACGATGTGTTGAGGAATGGGGAGAAGATGAAAGAGAGGCGAAGGCATGCAGGAGGTGAGGAATTGCGACGCATGGATGCTGAGACGGCGAGACAGTGGGTCAAAGAGGCGATAGCGCCTCTCGATGAGCTCAAATCCGTCCACGCCTTCCTGCAAACACCGTGGAGGTGGCTCACCTTCTCACCTCCTTCTTCCTCTCTCACTCTCTCTCTCTCTCTCTCTCTCACACACACCTCCAACCAACTGAGGCCCTCTGGCTGTGGACACATGTGGCTTGCCACTCGTACAAATCGTGTGGAATTATGACAAAAGTCTTTGGGACCATATTTTAGAGATAGGCTTTGGTAGGGGCATGTTCGAGGCGGCTGCCACCAGAATGAACTGAGGGGAATTCGGATGATCGAAGCGTTGGATGAACATGTGTGCGTGCTTCGAACAAAATACAGCCCTTCGTGGAGCAGATGACAATTGAATGTGAAAAGTGGTGGAAGGTGGTAGCGGTGTTTTGGGCAGGAGCTGACTACACCGCGCTTGCGAGTGTGCCTGCGTGCGAAGGAGAAAAGGCCAACATCGCGGTGGCGGCGGTGTTGGTGCGACCGATGGTGGTGGGATAAGTGTGCATCAGCGGGGAGATGGAGGGAGAAGTGCTCACTCCAATCGCCACTGCTACCTCGACGGAGTTAGAGACGTGTGCACAGCAGCTTTTCGTCGAGAACCACTCTCGGTGGGGGATCTCACGCCTTACAGTCCACGCGCATACAGTTTGAGGTGGCCTAACCGGGCTCACTTGGTTCACCACCATGGATTAGTGTGTGCTCCTGTTCAAGCGCAATCTTCCCCCAAAGCTACACTTAAACAGCCCCCACCCGAATCCCTTTACTCGCCTTTCAGGTTTGGCCAGGTCCTGCCAGTAGACTCCTCGGGCCGAGGTGGATGAGTGAGGCGTGAAGAGGTGGCACAGAATCAGCCGGTTTGACAGATGCAGCCGGTTCGCCGGAGGATGAGGCCTCGCACACAGACCAAGATGTCTCGGCCTCTTGCAACCAAGTAACGAACTGTTGTACTCGCGTTGTGAGCGTGTTACAGCGCATATTGTTGAGAGGAGATCCAATACGCCCAAGCGCATGCTTAGTGGAACGGTAGCAGGTGGAAGTGCCAAATCGCGTCACTCTCGGGTCAGCCGTGTGAGGCAGTGAGATGCGATTATCACAGAGTTGTCACACATAGCATCAAACTGCAATACACCAGAGGTGGCCTCGCTCGTCGCGCACGCGTTCCTCCACCCTGCCGACCTCGAATCTCCTCATCGACGACCTCCTTCCTTGCCCCAGGGACAGTAACCGAAGACGTGTTAGTGCAAAGCAGACAAGGAATGGCAACTTCAGCACCGCCGGAGTCGCTCTCCGCATCGCAGGCGATTGGTGCAACCGGCCAAAAAATGAAGTGGTGATGCTCTTCGACTGTGTCCGACGAAGCCTTCACTCTGTTGACATGGAGAACAACGCACAATCAGAGCTGGAGACAATTAGCGGAATATGACCAGCAGATTTTCGGTCGGTAACGAACGGGGAGTCGACAGGAAGGTGGCTCTCCTCCTCGAAGCACCTGTCCGAGGAAGCACGGTGTACGAGCGAATGAGACCGCGTCCTTCTAGTGGACCACGGCAGAGGTGGTTGAACTGGCGTTAGCACGACTGCGCAGAGGAGGAAGTGAGGCACTCGGAAGAGTGGAAAACGAGAGCATAGGCAGACAGATTTCGCGAAATGCCTACGCTCTATGATGAGACGGCGACGTGAGACTGTCACTGCCACAGAGCCCATCAACGGACAGTTTCCCCTGTCATAAGAGAGCTGGGCGCTGCAGGGCGTGTCGAAACTGCCAAGAGAAATTAACATTGAAATGTCCATTATTCCACCGTACTTTCCCTCTCGAGTGGCCCATTTCAGGCCTCTTTGTTTTTCCTCCCATCTCGCAATGCGGATGGCCAAGTGGTGGAGCAATGAAAAGTGATTCTCGTGTGTCAACGGAGACGAGGTGGATTAGGGAGAAAGGCAATTTCCGTGCCCCAAAGTGTCACCTCGGGGCGCATCGTGCTGACCTGGAGCGACGTGACTGACGACGTGTTGCACATCGTGCGCGGTGGTGGAGATGGCAGCTCGCTTTGCTGCAGTTTCAGTGTCCGAGGCCTCGTCCTACCCATCGCGGCACCCCGTAACTCGGTGTAAGAAATAAACTCGCCCGTGGAATTATCGCATCCGCCCACGCCCCCATGTAAACACCCGCGAATAAATGGTAAACAGATGATGGTGGAGGTGTATAAAAGGCCTCTACGGGACTGCGCCGACCAGACGACTTCGACCAACGTACCACGACCACAGTCACAAAATGAGCTTCCTCCGCGTCAGAGGGACTGCCACACGCCTCCCGTTCTCGTACTCGTACTCGTCCTCGGCCTCCTCCTCTGTCTCGCACCGAACGCAGCGCATGTCACCGGCTTGACGGTGTCAGACGACGAGACTGTGCGACAACTGGAGGCGGACTTGTTCGAGTCGCGTGATCCTCTCCACCACGACCAAGTGACCGCGGATGCGGGAGCCACGAGAAGACGCGATGGAATCGTCAGGGTGAGGTGGACGAAGAGGAGGAGGCAGGGGAGGCAGGGGAGGCAGGGGAGCAGAGAGACGAAGAAGCGGCAGTGATGCGTCGGACGAGGGAAGTGGGCAGAGGAAGCACTTCGGCCGGCCGGATGGCGTCGGTGGAGGCGAAAGGATTAGTCGCGGTTTTCGCCAGGTTTTTCAGCAAACCTTGGCCGTATAGGAATGAGAGTCGCTGTCCCCATCCAATATAGCAGCCTCCTGTGGCACAATAAAACGCCTCCAGTGCTGTCTACTTTGCTTTTCGTCTGCATACGGTGTGTGCTCAGCCAGTGGGGTTGCTCGCTCTTTCGGGAGAAGGAAGTGGAGGGAGATGGGCAACGACTCACACAGCGTAGAACCAGCTGCGTTTCTTTCCGAGTCAGTTCTACTAGTTACGCCACGAGTGACGGTTCACGGTCCTCCTCTGAATGCGATCAAAGTGTATAGTCGCGTTACTCTCATCCCTCCCGTGCGGAAGGCACGATAATCATTGCCTGTGTGTGTGTGTGTGTGTCTGTGTGTTTCCGCTGCGTCAAGCTCCAACATCAGGGAGACGAGTGTGACCCTCACCGAGATGTCGGCGTGCATGGTAAGAAACAGCTTTCATCTATTCTGGTTGAGGCGCTGTTTTGTAGGATCTAGCCAGAGCCAAAGTTCTCCATGTTTGTTAGCCAAACTCCCACGTCGTGCCACGGGGCGATGGCGCAGTTAGAGGCAGAGGAGTTGCACATCAGAGTGGGAGGAGGAGGAGGAGGATGACTTCAGGAAGGAGTGAGGAAGAGGAGGGAGGGACTCAGGGAGTGAGCGAGGAGTACAGCAGAGCGCAAAAGGAGGAGGAGGCAGATGTGTCACTGAAGGACCGTGTATGGGTGACAAGGCGGCGTTGGTTCGTCCAGACAGGCCGACACAGGAACAGTAAGCAGACGAGTGGATCACCGACCAGCAATAATGTCCGCAATGCAGCCTGTCAGTTGTGAAAAAGTTTTTGCAGACAATGGCGGTCGGCGACCAACACGGAAGTCGAGACTGACAGAGAGGCCAACGTCAAACACAAATCTCACGCGTTGCGACGCACTAGCTGGCCGATGCAATGGCAAACAGCACGATGATCGGTAAGAGTCGAGGTGGTATGATTAAACTGCCCCAACACATTGACAGCGTCTATTAACACCGCAGCTTCTTACCTCCTCCCCTCTCTCTTCTCCATCCCACGGGGGAAGACCTGTTCTACGGAGGCAGAGGAGTTTTGCATGAGGGTGGACGTGCCGAAAGCGAGAGGAGGACTGCTTTTCGTCTGCAGCCTGCCTGCTGGGATAGGAGGGGTTCGCAGAGCTGGGCCAAAGTAGAAGTGGCGACCTCGCCAGATGCAGTGGCCAAGTAAGTCGCTTTCTTGACTAGTGACGAGGCGGTTGGAGCAGGAACAGTGTACTCTCGGCTGGATTGGCCGTCGCTTCTGCAGGGAGGATCAGTCGGAGCCTAGCGGCGAAAGTTCTGAGGACGACCCTTAGAAAATTCTGCACTCTCCACGAGAATCGGCCCTCTTCCTGAGTTCGGTTGGCTGAAGATTCGTAGGGGGCGCAGGAACAGTCTTGGTTGTGCATCTGGCTACTCACCGCGAGGGGAAGCGGTATTCTTGCAAGTGCGGATTATGGGAGGAAGGCTTCTGTTTAACAGGAGCTCAAGAGAACGACAGTATGTGAAGTGTGCCCACAGAAGCAAGGGTTCGACCCGATCCTTGGCGAGCATACTGCGACGCGGAATGGCTTGATGCGGCCTGGATCGTGGCACGTGAGCGTGCAGGTGCGTTCTGAAGGGAGGAGGCGTCCCGTCAGTGCAGTGAACAGCCGATGGCCTTTTCACTAGGCGAAAGTCGAGCTGGACCTCGGCCTGCGTTCAGACACACGCCGCATGCCAACTCTCGCCTCTACGGTGCACTTGCGTCGCGTCGCAGCTCAACCCGAATGGCCCCTTTTTTCGCGCACGTTCTCTCGCGCATTGCTCACCAGTGAACGGGTCGCGCGGGCACCACCGAGCATTGCATCACATGTTCGTTGTGTTTGTTACGAGGAAGCATAAAAACTTACACTCTCACACCGCGCAGGCAAAAAGGCGGTTTCCGCAATTACCAGTCGAGTGAGGCTCATGAGCGATGACAACATCACCAGTCTCCACTCTCGGCATTCCTCTTGCTGCACATGTCTGCACCACCTTGTGATGGACTCTCAGCCAAAAAGGCTCTTTTGCAATGCAGACCTCCTCACTCACATTGACGACAGACTAAACACCGCCATTCCCCACCCGCTCGCCTGCCACACGGGGTGTTATTTCACTGCTTGCCCTTCCATGTTCAAAGCGTTGGATTCACCGCAATGGTCCCGAATGTCACGAGAGGAGAGGAGAGTAAGTTCTTTGTTGATGGGGACACAGCCGGTGCGTGGATCGCGCAGGTCGCCGCGGCCCAGTACTTTCCGACATCGTCGAGGGTGCAGCTTGCAATCCTCACATGGCAACAGCCTCAACCTCGACCGACAATCGTAGCGAGTCTCTTGTCCTTACGAGGCAAAACTAGCGGCATGTAATACCGTGTTCCGCGCAGTGCCCGCAGACACATCCTCCTCGCCACTCCCAACCCCTTCACTCTGCATTTCCGCCGACTCTACCTCTCCGCGGTCGTGCGTGTGCGCGTTGTGCGATGTGGTTAGGCTGCGGCCGTAAACACTCTGCCCATCTGTCCAGCCAGGCTTCCGCACCGTCCCCGACTAATGATGCGGTTGCCAGCCACATCGACTCAGTCGTCGCAGGCATGCCGCGGCGCTCGAGAGGTTGCTCGTTTTTTTGATGCGGGGCAAGAGGCGCAGGACTCTACTCGATGGACCATTCGGCTGACAGCAATTCCACGCCGTCCGCAGACAAGGCAAGAAACGCTTCTAGCACAAGCACACGTGGAGATGCCTCCCACCACTTGGTCCAAACACAAAGACCGAAAATATTCAAGACGCGAAAGCTCTGTCTTTTCAGAAACGCCTTCGACACCACTCACCTTTGCAATAGTTCGGGGGGAAAGCTGGCGCTGCACGTCAACTGTTCACCCTTTCGGGATGAGAAAAAAGGATTGGCTTCGCATCCCGCCCTCTCGAGTGAAGCACACCAATTTCACCGTCCGAGCCAACAAACAAACAAAACTGCACGTTGAGGCGGAATAACTGATCCTTCGAAGGTGGCGAGAACTTCTCACACATGAAGGCGCCTCCCTGTCTTGCTGAAGGGAATGTGTTCCGAGGACACCTCTGGGCCTACACATTGTCGCAACCCACGACTCATCCGCAAACACGGGTGGATAGCCGCGAATGGCTGATTTTCCTCTGCGAATGCACTCCACTGCCCTGGCGACCTACCTGCATCACCCATGAGCAATGCACTAGATGAGTGTGCCAACTTGACCGTGCTGCCCATTTCATCGCACGGCCCACATCGCGATGACACCAGATGAGGCCAAATCCGGTATTGCCATTGCGGCCACTGCCTGGCCGCCGACATCGTTGCCGCATCAGTCAACTCGTCTACACACACGCACACACGCATACCGCAGGCACACCACACGCCAGACTGTGCGTCCACACATCCTCGTGGAGGGCGCGTGCCTCGACGACTCTCGCGTCAATCAACAACAAAGACGCTTCTGTCATTGGCGAATGTGTACAGAGCAAGACTGATGGCCGGAGGAGACGCCAAGTGGAATGCGATGGGGAGATGGCGAGGTGGTCCTCACAGCGGCCGACGAGAGACACGTGCTGATGTCGCCTCGTTGACAGTCGCTCGGCGAATTTCTCGAATGAAAGAAAGATCCACAAAGGGTGCGCCGATGCCGTTCACAACGGCACGCCGTCATTTCCCTAACATCAGTACTGCACCCTGTTGAGCAACCATTTTTGCCCGCGGCCATTCGCCAAATGCCCACCTCGCATTCATTTCGTTGCCCACTATCCTCACCCTCACCTCACCCCCTTCACCTATCCTCATCCATCACCCTGTTCTTGCTCACCGCATGTGCTTCCTTCATCTCGTTGCTGAGTCCACCTTGCGAACTCCACTTCCACGCTGAGCAGGAGGCAGTTGAAGGCAAGGCCAATTCGAAGACTCGAGGTCAAGTCTGTCGCTCTTCTCCCACCCGCACAAGTACCCGAATTATCAATTACACCCACTAACCCCGCACACTCCTCCTGCTTAGCCAATCAACGACTGACGACCACTGTTCGCGTGACCGAAGAAACGCTAATCCACCCACTGCATCTCACCGGTCGAGATTTAAGTCAACTGGATCGCTTTCGCCTCCGCCTCTTCTATGGTATCTGCGGCACAATACCACATGGCAAGACGTTTGATGCGGTTCCCGAATAGTAGCTGCTCGGCAACTCATGTCATGTCATCAGCCTCACACTCTCATTCTCACGCCATCCGTGGACATCGCACTCCTTACTGTGTTGAAGAGTGATTGCGGCACCTGTCGCTTCGGGCTGACTTCAGTCAGGGAACTCTGCTCACCACCTCCCCCACCGTCAGAGCGGTTTGACAGCGACTCTCCCCTCTTATTGAGTTCGAGCCATGAAAGCCGTCTTCACGCGCGTGACCCTCACACTGTCCACCCCCTCGTTGCAACTGTCTTGGGCTATGAAAGACCTGCAAGAGAAGACATCTTTCTGCAGTCCGAAATCGGCAGCATATCCATGGAGCAGCGAAGGTCCCAACGTTAACCTTGATCAAACCAGATGAAGGCAGTCCACCATTCTTGCCTTACCCCCTTTCACCTGGTCTATTCCCAGCAACGACACCGGTGTGGCAGCGCCCGGACGCCCCCTGCTCACGCACTGCTTCTCTTCTCTTTCGAATCATTGCTCGATTGACTTTTGACAAGACACTGGCATTCAGTCTCCTCGGATCAAGTCGACCTATGC
>QEYB01001103.1:0-38473 GCA_017562135.1 Dipylidium caninum
AACTCAGCATTCCGGTTTTGCCTAAATGATCTGCATGGTGTACCTGGTTCCATTTAAAAAAGGCCAAATTTTTTGGAGGGAAAGCGCGTTGTTCTTGGAGAACTTCTTTGCACATCATTACGCAACAAACGTGTTGATTTAGAATTATGTAATGGCCACTCTCGAGTGCGTATGAGTTTGGGTTTAGTCAGCACTAACTGATCTGTCTCAACTGCCACTCATTCTACACAAACCACCACAACCAGCAAGCCACAGAACGAGTCCACTCGTCATGCGATATTTGGACGAACTAAGGGCACCCATCTGTACGTGGAATCTTTATAGGTGATGCCTCGGGTTATCAAGTCTGACTGTATACCTCTCATTGCACAAAAACGAACTAGTTCTTTCACAATTCTAAAACTTAAACACCAGTAAAGCCGATCCACACGACACTAAAAATTGTTGGAGAAGGGCAACATGAAGGTGACCGCCCCTTGGCTTTTTTTTTCTTTTCGGGAGGGGGGAGGTGCGGGGTTTTTTTTTCCCCGGGGGGGCTTAAAAGGTTTGGGGGGCCGCCCCAAATTTTTTCAAAAGTGGATTTATTACGACTGACGACGTGCGGCAAATTGACGTTGATTTCAGTTTTTGTAGAATTGTCCACAACATGCTGAAAGTGATCACGAGATTTGCATTTAGAAAATTGGATGATGACGCATTTGTCGAAAAGCGGGAAACCAGAACG
The DNA here is from genome assembly GCA_017562135.1 of Dipylidium caninum. NCBI lineage: Eukaryota > Metazoa > Platyhelminthes > Cestoda > Cyclophyllidea > Dipylidiidae > Dipylidium > Dipylidium caninum. Next base: position 725 of record QEYB01001103.1, read on the forward strand.
AGATAAAGAAATCTCGCAAAGTCGGCAAATGGACCGTAGCATCATATTCTGATTTACCATATGTCATCGTGCTTGGCGAGGGGAAGAATCTTATTAGAATTGCCATTCAGGGGCCTCCATAGTTTCCGCTCCAGTAGGTAATTTATCCATCCATTGGCAAAAGTTCCATCTTCCATCTCATGCGTATTTCAATGACATTTGTCTCCTGTCACGCTCTCCTTTGTATGTCCTCGCGGCACCTTCTCGACATCAAACTTTGTGAGACGGGGTAAACAGCCCAGCCATTTAGGGGTGAGTGAGTAAAGCACTGACAAATTTTCCAGCTCCACGATTGTGCAAGGCTATCAATTAAATTCAACAGTTTTCCTTTAAATTGGCCCTCTTAAAAGGTGTAAACTGTATAGCTGTAAAAGGTGGCCACGGTAGCGGTACGATTGCAAACGAACCCTAGTTTGAGCGGAGAGCAGATTGTCACGGACGGAATCATTCAGTTATCTTACTATGTTATTGATTTGTAAAATGGGGTGTGCGGAAGGGCGGAGGAGGAAGAGGAAACTATGTTTACACGCAGAGCCGCGGTAATATCATAGGTTTCGCTCTTTCCGAGTATTCATGCGAAGTTAATGTAGTGTAGCAGTTTTTTTTGCGCAAACTTGGTTAGAATGATGGACGATGAGGAAGATATAGTTTTAAAATTGTGTCGCCATTGGATTCGATTTCCCATGTCAAGTGGCGTCATTCATGGCGAATTTACGTGTATATACATCACCCATTAAGCTTAATTTTGGCAAACAAACGCAGATTGCTCAATGTAGTAAGTTTTTGGGCTTGCATGGTGTGCTTTATCGCCCAGATAGGTGTTGTGAACACGGCCTTATTATCACAGGACTTTCAGTTTAGTCGCCAGCTTGCGTTAACCGTGCCTCCAAATGCAGCAGCCGAGTGACGCAAACGGTCAATGAGCATTACTTTGAATGGAATAATCTTCAAGCTGAGGACATGTCCTACTCACGTTTTGGATTTGGCGATTCAGCCGTTGAGCCTTGTACTTTGTTAGGGCTTCAAAGAGGCAATTCAGGTCAGTCCGCGATAAAGGTTAGGATGTTTTCACATCTTGTTAAGATGATTTGGGTGGGGTGTCGATCGAAGTGGGGGAGGTAATGTGCTCGAGTGTCCATCGTTCCTTATATAGTGTCGTTGAGGTTGAAAGAAGAAACGCTGCACTTTGCAGGTTGAAGCTAAAAGTCTACATCTAGATTTTTTCGCGACACTGGAGGAGACCAGAAATAGAAACAGACTGCGGCGCCGCTTAAAGCCTCCCACTGGCAACCCCCCCGTCAGTGGCACACGCACGCGGTCCAGGACTCCGCGTGGGACATCTCACAATATGGACAAAAGTTGGCGGAATAATATTACCAGTTTGATGAAAGAAGCTCAAGACAAGGTAAGGCAGGGTAAGACAAGCAAAGCAAAAAAGGAGAGGAGATGCCGTCAGAGGACAGGTTACGCCTTTGCCAACGCCATTGAGAATATCGAAACTGGGAGAACGGAAGAAGAGAGGCAGCAGGTAGTGGGCTGTTTACGGTGGCAGAGGGAGGAAGACAATGCGGGCGGCCGCGGCCGTAGTGCATCATACATGCCTCCCACGCATGCGGACTCAATTAGTTGGATCCCAGTGTGCTCTAAGCCCCAATGCGAGGCCAGGAGAATTCTGGATACAAAGCGGGCTAATCAGTCGCCACAAACTTTTTAGAATTTAAGTGGGACGAGGTCACACTTCTGCGACGGTTAGGAGGGTCGCGGCGCAGCTGAAGGCAAGGCAAGAAAGTGGGGCAAAGTGAGAAAAAACGCCCTACTGCAGACCAAACCAGCAGTTGGGCCATACTCAGCGCGAAGTTCCGGCGTTGGAAGGGTTAGTCACAAAATCGACGGCCCGTGCTGAAGGGGACGCCTTAATCTCTCTTCAGTTAACCGGTTGACTGACGACTCCCTCATCGCGTTACATAGCATTTTCTCATTGTCCACCGCTGTTCCTCTCCAACATTTTAGCACAGATGCATTCACGTATACCCTTCTTCAAGCCACCCTCCATGCAATTTGGCACGTGTGTTGTATTGTGGTGACAGGTTGAGGTTGGGCAGCTGTGAGGTTCGTGGAGGGCTTACGCAGTGTAATGACTTCTCAAACATTTGTTCTGACATCCGATTTTCCAGACGGGACGGGTGGAGCGAGCGAAGCCTGACAGGACGGAAGGAACGAAAAAAATGGACAGAAGCCGCGTTCGGTTTTTCAAATTCTCATTCACATTGGTCTGACAACGGCCTTAATCGAGCATCAGGGAACGCAACACATAGAGTGTCGAACTCGTCTCATTTGTTCCAGCAAAAAATGAGTGCTTACACATGAGATCATTGCCATGTAGTAGCAGATTTATCTGTCAAGAGAGTGGTCACAACACCTTCTAGACATCATTATTCTTCGAGGACACGGCGAATTTAAATATATAGAAAATGGAGACTGTGGCGGAATGACAACAGGCCCATTCGCGCCAGTAGAGAGCGTTCCCGCACGTCCTACCCCTCGATCTTCACAGGGACGAGTGAGAAGAGAAGAGCCTCAAAGTTAGCCCACTTTTGGTCGCCAATACATTGGCTAATTCGTGTCCAGTTTCCATTTGAAATTTCAATTTAATCTCTCAATCGATTTGCGAAATTGTGAGTTTTGTAACGGCGCCAATTGCCTTATGATAAAATGGAAAGAATTTCACTGAACGCTTTTCTACAAGACAAATAATGTCTCAAACCGACTAATAGCTGAACGATTGACGAAAATTTTGATCCATTTTACCGTTCTGCTTTTTCATCAGTACACAATTTTCGTTGCCATTCTTTCCTACAGTCTGTCTGGTACTTTTCGGAAAAGTTTGCCCAATTGAGCACACCTTGGTGCCTGTCAAATCGATGTTCATGGCATCGATTGAAGTCGTCTGAGTGACCAATGGGGTGAATGGCTGGCGAAAGACCTCCTCACCGCTCAACGCAAAATGTCGAAGGTGAAAATTTGTGGCCCGGTACGTGCTCTTTCTGTCCTTTTGTGTCCTTCACCAAACTCGAAAGGCATCGGAAATGTCAGTCGTATCCGACATGGACTGGCGTTGCTCTTCTGCAAATCTTCACACATCCACCAGTGTAGATCTACTTTAATTTTTGCTGTTGGAGCAAGAAGCGAAGGAAACTCTTCACTAAGCGTCTTTTCTCCGTTCTTCAGCCGCCAGTTCTTTTTCAGAACATTCTGTCACACGGTGAATCCTCGCTCGCACTAACCTTTTACATCAATCTCAACTTTCGCTTACGTTAATAAGACGCCCCGATACTGCTGGCAGCCTCATGGTAGCGCTTGAGCAGGCTATAGTGAAGCAAACGGTCTGTAGGAGGTCCAAAAGGAGTCCTGCGAGTTTGGTACTAGGGCAACCGTCAACTTGTGTGTCCTCCACTAACGTCAATGCATCCGAGACGTCAATGCGTCCACCGAGTTAATCTACCAAAAGTAGACGGCGGCATTGTCGAAAGCATACAAAAGCAGATGATAGACAGAAACTCGCCAAGTCCGCATATGACTGTAGCATCAGATTCGAATTCTTCACATGGGCTTCGAGGCTTGGCAACCAAAAAAAAATCTTATTGGAATGTTCATCAGGGACTCAATGCCTTCAGCTCGCCGTAGACCGCCAATTAATGAGTCAGGAAAACGCAGCGGTCACTTCGTTTCCCCTTCCCAATTTGGTCCCGCTGCATGCTGTAGACCTTTTGTAATGTGTGATTAAATAATGGCACGTGTGATGGCTGGTGTCTTGTTGGCCGAGGTGCAAGGTGCGAGTTTCGAGGATTGAGGAGGGCACTGCGAGGCGGGTGAGAGGCTGATTGTCGGTTGGCAGAGGCGAACATCGGCAGCGACCATACCACGTAGAAAACACCGGTTCTCGTCCGATCACCGCCGAACTTCTCGCAGCATAGAAGTTATCGTAGCAAAGTCGAGGGCGCCCTAACAACTGCGAGGCTTCAATCTCTTCGGTGCTTTATAAATTTGGAGCTTCTTCTCTGGTTAAATGTCACTTTATAATCGTTCACTGTCTCCTACTCCAATTCTAATAACCGCTTAGCAACTATGGCTTTTCCAAGTATCGACGATGCTTTTAGCCATGTGGCTTTTCTTGGCGAAAAGTCGCGGTGGGCAAGTTATGACGTTCGTGGGGGATCACGTTGCCTAATGACTCTCATTTGCTGTTGTGACAACCAACGGTGAGTTGGCGCCTTCGTCACCCAACCGCAGATAGTCAGGCGACGATGCTGAATCGATGATTCAAAGATGTTTGGTGGTAATGCCTATTGTGGCTGAGAATACCACCGGAATCATGTGAGAAGACGTCAGTTTAATTTCATATTTAGGCGAAATGTTATCGTCGTTTCTCTCATCTATCCCTCTCCTCTCTTTGACATCCACCATCCACTTGAGCATCCTCCATGTGTCACACTTATTCCGGGGCAAAAGTTGACAGGAAGAGTCTCGAGAAACCCACGAATGATAAGACTGGTGTTGGTCAATCGGGGGCCTGTCGGTAAAGGACACAACTTCAAGACTACTGGCACCACACCATCAGAGTCCTTTAACGTAAGTCTGATGGTCGCAACTCACTTTCCCAATGACATTTTATGCACCCTTCACGTTCACGTGCCCACCTGTGCCTCGAGACAACCCTCCGAGTGCTTCACGCAACGAATTTAACTTCACTCTCAATTCGCCAAGTTAATTCTGGCTATTCTAATTCAAAAATGTTTACAACGTGGCAAGCGACGTGGGAGAACGTCTTCAGCTCTGAATGAAATTACATTTCGATCAACAAGTCGCGCATTACGACCTCATCAAAACGCAGACCACGTGGTGCAACTATTCCCCTCTTTCGTCTGCTTCGAGGCATTAGGCCTCCCTCTAGCACTCAGTTTCGAGTCAGCCACACATTCAAAAAGTTTTTTTCGTTCGCCAGGGGTCACGGATACTCATGAAAACATTTCTGGCGCCCCCAATTGTACCTGCTACATTCTCAGCAGCCTGAACTTGTAGAGACCCAAACAGTCTGAGAGGAGTCTGCGCAGACGCAGAGGCATTAAGAATCTGGAACGAAATCGTTTCATGCCTCTTCCTGGAGTGACAAGGGAGAATGTTGCGTAAACTTGCCTAATGCCGATTAATTACTCGTCTCGCCATTTGCGCAGATCAAACCATCGCTTTTCGGCTTTCCTTGGAGAGGTGAACAGTGTCACGTCATCACGCGATTACGTTTCTGGCAACAGCGAGAGAACGGAATTCGCCAACTGAATTTAATCCCACCTCGACAAAGTTCTTTGCCAACCACATGGGTAGTACCGCCTAGGCGAGGTGTCTGCCTCTAGCCTAGTTGCGGGTTAACGATAAGGCCACTGCCAACTTTCCTCCAACATTCACCAATTCGGTGGCCGTGTTAAGCTTGTCGTGCACATTCCGGATTTAGATCAATACCGATTGCTTTCAAGCAGACAGTCTCGTGACAAATACGATCGAAGTAGCAGATTTTCGGTCTTCCAGCGACGCCTCTTTTGAATGTACATCCAAAGCTGTGTTCGGCATCAATTTAGAGGGGCGCTAAATCAACCACTCCGCCCCGTTCAGTGCAAATAAAATACTGGCGTAAGTCCATTAGCCAAGAACATGAGCGCACCAGGCTGTAGAGAACATCGTCTTCCCTCGTTCTTCGATTACTTCTTGTGTTTTCACCGTTACCATCCACGTGCTTCGAACAGCCCTCGGTTCCTACTTCTAGACCCTCTCTCCCTTCTCCTCATCGCCTATGTCCTATTTGATCTCTACTTCATCTCCTCCCTCTTAACACTGAGCAAATGGGGTGTCGAGGTGAAATGACATTTCACAGGAAAGGGACAGTTGTAGGCATGTCCCGCGTGGATGACTGTTTCGCATACGTTATTGCTAGCCTCAAGAGAGCTATTCTCGAGGATATTTATATCCAAGTCGTCACCCACGAAACCCTGCAGACAGCCTCACCACCGGGCAGGCAGTCAGCCACACACCCAATGGAGCATTCCATCAACCACCGCCTGCTCCTGCACAATGCTCCAAACAAGTGCCAGTGCCACTGCCAGTGCCAGTGACTACGACAGTGCAACAGCATTGTCGCAGACACTGCACACTGGCATGGGCACTGACAGGGAGGGGATGAGTGTGGAGAAGTTGGCGTGGGCATGGACTTGGGCAATCAGTGGATGAGGAGAGGCATTGAAGGGGCGGAGAAGGGTGTGAAAAGTGGCAGCAACACCGGGTATTCCCAGCCGGTCACCCATGCAAGTACTAACCCGGCCCGACGTAGCTTAACTTCGGTGATCGGACGAGAACCGGTGTTTTCTACGTGGTATGGTCGCTGCCGATGTTCACCTCTGCCAACCGACAATCAGCCTCTCACCCGCCTCGCAGTGCCCACCTCAATCCTCCAAACTCGCACCTTGCACCTCGGCCAACAAGACACCAGCCATCACACGTCTCGGCGACTCATCAATCCACTTACACGATGCAAGACACTGCAGGCCGCGGTCGCACGGCCCACTTGCTGCGTCAGCTCCCCAGCATCCCCTCCCTGTCAGTGCCCATGCCAGTGTGCCGTGTCTGCGACAATTTTGTTGCACTGTCGAAGTCACTGAAACTGGCACTGGCACTGGCATGGCACTTGTTTGGAGCATTGTGCAGGAGCAGGCGGTGGTTGATATAATGCTCCATTGGGTGTGTGGCTGACTGCCTGCCCGGTGGTGAGGCTGTCTCCTGGCTTTCCTGGGTGACGCAGAGAAGAGGAGGGAGGGAGGGAGGGAGGAATGGAGCAACGGATAGATGGATGGATGGATGAATGAATGGATGGATGGATGGAGCGATGTAGAGTGGGATGGAGGTAGGGAGCCAGGAATGAAGGATAGGTTGTGTTTGGGATGAAGGGAGCTGACGCAGCAAGTGGGCCGTGCGACCGCGGCCTGCAGTGTCTTGCATCGTGTAAGTGGATTGATGAGTCGCCGAGACGTGTGATGGCTGGTGTCTTGTTGGCCGAGGTGCAAGGTGCGAGTTTGGAGGATTGAGGTGGGCACTGCGAGGCGGGTGAGAGGCTGATTGTCGGTTGGCAGAGGTGAACATCGGCAGCGACCATACCACGTAGAAAACACCGGTTCTCGTCCGATCACCGAAGTTAAGGTACGTCGGGCCGGGTTAGTACTTGCATGGGTGACCGGCTGGGAATACCCGGTGTTGCTGCCACTTTTCACACCCTTCTCCGCCCCTTCAATGCCTCTCCTCATCCACTGATTGCCCAAGCACATGCCCCACGCCAACTTCTCCGACACTCATCCCACTCCCTGTCAGTGCCCATGCCAGTGTGCAGTGTCTGCGACAATGCTGTTGCACTGTCGAAGTCACTGAAACTGGCACTGGCACTGGCATGGCACTTGTTTGGAGCATTGTGCAGGAGCAGGCGGTGGTTGATGGAATGCTCCATTGGGTGTGTGGCTGACTGCCTGCCCGGTGGTGAGGCTGTCTCCTGGCTTTCCTGGGTGACGCAGAGAAGAGGAGGGAGGGAGGGAGGGAGGAAATGGAGCAACGGATAGAATGGATGGATGGATGGATGGAGCGATGCTAGAGTGGATGGAGGTAGGGAGCCAGGAATGAAGGATAGGTTGTGTTTGGGATGAAGGGAGCTGACGCAGCAAGTGGGCCGTGCGACCGCGGCCTGCAGTGTCTTGCATCGTGTAAGTGGATTGATGAGTCGCCGAGACGTGTGATGGCTGGTGTCTTGTTGGCCGAGGTGCAAGGTGCGAGTTTTGGAGGATTGAGGTGGGCACTGCGAAGGCGGTGAGAGGGCTGATTGTCGGTTGGCAGAGGGTGAACATTCGGCAGCGACCATACCACGTAGAAAACACCGGTTCTCGTCCGATCACCGAAGTTAAGCTACGTCGGGCCGGGTTAGTACTTGCATGGGTGACCGGCTGGGAATACCCGGTGTTGCTGCCACTTTTTCACACCCTTCTCCGCCACTTCAATGCCTCTCCTCATCCACTGATTGCCCAAGTCCATGCCACGCCAACTTCTCCACACTCATCCCTCCCTGTCAGTGCCCATGCCAGTGTGCAGTGTCTGCGACAATGTTGTTGCACTGTCGAAGTCACTGAAACTGGCACTGGCACTGGCACTGGCACTTGTTTGGAGCATTGTGCAGGAGCAGGCGGTGGTTGATGGAATGCTCCATTGGGTGTGTGGCTGACTGCCTGCCCGGTGGTGAAGGCTGTCTCCTGGCTTTCCTGGGTGACGCAGAGAAGAGGAGGGAGGGAGGGAGGGAGGAACACACCAATGGAGCAAATAGATGGTGGATGGATGAAACGTGAATGGTGGATGGAGTGGATGGAGGCGATGTAGAGTGGGATGGAGGTAGGGAGCCAGGAATGAAGGGAGGTTGTGTTTGGGATGAAGGGAGCTGACGCAGCAAGTGGGCCGTGCGACCGCGGCCTGCAGTGTCTTGCATCGTGTAAGTGGATTGATGAGTCGCCGAGACGTGTGATGGCTGGTGTCTTGTTGGCCGAGGTGCAAGGTGCCGAGTTTTGGAGGATTGAGGAGGGCACTGCGAGGCGGGTGAGAGGCTGATTGTCGGTTGGCAGAGGTGAACATCGGCAGCGACCATACCACGTAGAAAACACCGGTTCTCGTCCGATCACCGAAGTTAAGCTACGTCGGGCCGGGTTAGTACTTGCATGGGTGACCGGCTGGGAATACCGGTGTTGCTGCCACTTTTTCACACCCTTCTCCGCCCCTTCAATGCCTCTCCTCATCCACTGATTGCCCAAGCACATGCCCACGCCAACCTTCTCCACACTCATCCCCTCCCTGTCAGTGCCATGCCAGTGTGCAGTGTCTGCGACAATGCTGTTGCACTGTCGTAGTCACTGGCACTGGCAGTGGCACTGGCACTTGTTTGGAGCATTGTGCAGGAGCAGGCGGTGGTTGATGGAATGCTCCATTGGGTGTGTGGCTGACTGCCTGCCCGGTGGTGAGGCTGTCTGCAGGGTTTCGTGGGTGACGACTTGGATATAAATATCCTCGAGAATAGCTCTCTTGAGGCTAGCAATAACGTATGCGAAACAGTCATCCACGCGGGACATGCCTACAACTGTCCCTTTCCTGTGAAATGTCATTTCACCTCGACACCCCATTTGCTCAGTGTTAAGAGGGAGGAGATGAAGTAGAGATCAAATAGGACATAGGCGATGAGGAGAAGGGAGAGAGGGTCTAGAAGTAGGAACCGAGGGGCTGTTCGAAGCACGTGGATGGTAACGGTGAAAACACAAGAAGTAATCGAAGAACGAGGGAAGACGATGTTCTCTACAGCCTGGTGCGCTCATGTTCTTGGCTAATGGACTTACGCCAGTATTTTATTTGCACTGAACGGGGCGGAGTGGTTGATTTAGCGCCCTCTAAATTGATGCCGAACACAGCTTTGGATGTACATTCAAAAGAGGCGTCGCTGGAAGACCGAAAATCTGCTACTTCGATCGTATTTGTCACGAGACTGTCTGCTTGAAAGCAATCGGTATTGATCTAAATCCGGAATGTGCACGACAAGCTTAACACGGCCACCGAATTGGTGAATGTTGGAGGAAAGTTGGCAGTGGCCTTATCGTTAACCCGCAACTAGGCTAGAGGCAGACACCTCGCCTAGGCGGTACTACCCATGTGGTTGGCAAAGAACTTTGTCGAGGTGGGATTAAATTCAGTTGGCGAATTCCGTTTCTCTCGCTGTTGCCAGAAACGTAATCGCGTGATGACGTGACACTGTTTCACCTCTCCAAGGAAAGCCGAAAAGCGATGGTTTGATCTGCGCAAATGGCGAGACGAGTAATTAATCGGCATTAGGCAAGTTTACGCAACATTCTCCCTTGTCACTCCAGGAAGAGGCATGAAACGATTTCGTTCCAGATTCTTAATGCCTCTGCGTCTGCGCAGACTCCTCTCAGACTGTTTGGGTCTCTACAAGTTCAGGCTGCTGAGAATGTAGCAGGTACAATTGGGGGCGCCAGAAATGTTTTCATGAGTATCCGTGACCCCTGGCGAACGAAAAAAACTTTTTGAATGTGTGGCTGACTCGAAACTGAGTGCTAGAGGGAGGCCTGAATGCCTCGAAGCAGACGAAAGAGGGGATAGTTGCACCACGTGGTCTGCGTTTTGATGAGGTCGTAATGCGCGACTTGTGATCGAATGTAATTTCATTCAGAGCTGAAGACGTTCTCCCACGTCGCTTGCCACGTTGTAACATTTTTGAATTAGAATAGCCAGAATTAACTTGGCGAATTGAGAGTGACGTTAAATTCGTTGCGTGAAGCACTCGGGAGGGTTGTCTCGAGGCACAGGTGGGCACGTGAACGTGAAGGGTGCATAAAATGTCATTGGGAAAGTGAGTTGCGACCATCAGACTTACGTTAAAGGACTCTGATGGTGTGGTGCCAGTAGTCTTGAAGTTGTGTCCTTTACCGACAGGCCCCCGATTGACCAACACCAGTCTTATCATTCGTGGGTTTCTCGAGACTCTTCCTGTCAACTTTTGCCCCGGAATAAGTGTGACACATGGAGGATGCTCAAGTGGATGGTGGATGTCAAAGAGAGGAGAGGGATAGATGAGAGAAACGACGATAACATTTCGCCTAAATATGAAATTAAACTGACGTCTTCTCACATGATTCCGGTGGTATTCTCAGCCACAATAGGCATTACCACCAAACATCTTTGAATCATCGATTCAGCATCGTCGCCTGACTATCTGCGGTTGGGTGACGAAGGCGCCAACTCACCGTTGGTTGTCACAACAGCAAATGAGAGTCATTAGGCAACGTGATCCCCCACGAACGTCATAACTTGCCCACCGCGACTTTTCGCCAAGAAAGCCACATGGCTAAAAGCATCGTCGATACTTGGAAAAGCCATAGTTGCTAAGCGGTTATTAGAATTGGAGTAGGAGACAGTGAACGATTATAAAGTGACATTTAACCAGAGAAGAAGCTCCAAATTTATAAAGCACCGAAGAGATTGAAGCCTCGCAGTTGTTAGGGCGCCCTCGACTTTGCTACGATAACTTCTATGCTGCGAGAAGTTCGGCGGTGATCGGACGAGAACCGGTGTTTTCTACGTGGTATGGTCGCTGCCGATGTTCGCCTCTGCCAACCGACAATCAGCCTCTCACCCGCCTCGCAGTGCCCTCCTCAATCCTCGAAACTCGCACCTTGCACCTCGGCCAACAAGACACCAGCCATCACACGTGCCATTATTTAATCACACATTACAAAAGGTCTACAGCATGCAGCGGGACCAAATTGGGAAGGGGAAACGAAGTGACCGCTGCGTTTTCCTGACTCATTAATTGGCGTCTACGGCGAGCTGAAGCATTGGAGTCCCTGATGAACATTCCAATAAGATTTTTTTGGTTGCCAAGCCTCGAAGCCATGTGAAGAATTCGAATCTGATGCTACAGTCATATGCGGACTTGGCGAGTCTTCTGTCTATCATCTGCTTTGTATGCTTTCGACAATGCCGCCGTCTACTTTTGTAGATTAACTCGGTGGACGCATTGACGTCTCGGATGCATTGACGTTAGTGGAGGACACAAGTTGACGGTGCCCTAGTACCAACTCGCAGACTCCTTTTGACCTCCTACAGACCGTTGCTTCACTATAGCCTGCTCAAGCGCTACCATGAGGCTGCCAGCAGTATCGGGGCGTCTTATTAACGTAAGGCGAAGTGAGATTGATGTAAAAGGTTAGTGCGAGCGAGGATTCACCGTGTGACAGAATGTTCTGAAAAGAACTGGCGCTGAAGAACGGAGAAAAGACGCTTAGTGAAGAGTTTCCTTCACTTCTTGCTCCAACAGGCAAAAATTAGTAGATCTACACTGGTGGATGTGTGAAGATGCAGAAGAGCAACGCCAGTCCATGTCGGATACGACTGACATTTCCGATGCCTTTCGAGTTTGGGTGAAGGACACAAAAGGACAGAAAGAGCACGTACCGGGCCACAAATTTTCACCTTCGACATTTTGCGGTTGAGCGGTGAGGAGTCTTTCGCCAGCCATTCACCCCATTGGTCACTCAGACGACTTCAATCGATGCATGAACATCGATTTGACAGGCACCAAGGTGGTGCTGCCAATTGGCAAACTTCCGAAAAGTACCAGACAGACTGTAGGAAAGAATGACGAAAATTGTGTACTGATGAAAAGCAGACGGTAAAATGGATAAAATTTTCGTCAATCGTTCAGCTATTAGTCGGTTTGAGACATTATTTGTCTTGTAGAAAAGCGTTCAGTGAAATTCTTTCCATTTTATCATAAGCAATTGGCGCCGTTACAACTCCACAATTTCGCAAATCGATTGAGAGATTAAATGAAATTCAAAGTGGAACTGGACACGAATTAGCCCAATGTTTGGCGACCAAAAGTGGCTAACTTTTGAGGCTCTTCTCTTCTCACTCGTCCCTGTGAAGATCGAGGGGTAGGACGGTGCGGGAACGCTCTTACTGGCGACGATGGGCTGTGTCATTCCGCCACAGTCCTCCATTTTCTATATATTTATTCGCGTGTCCTCGAAGAAATAATGATGTCTAGAAGGTGTTGTGACCACTTCTTTGACAGATAAATCTGCTACTACATGGCATGATGCTCATGTGTAGCACTATTTTTTGCTGGAACAAATGAGACGAGTTCGACACTCTATGTGTTGCGTTCCCTGATGCTCGATTAAGGCCGTTGTCAGACCAATGTGAATGGAGAATTTGAAAAACCGAACCGGCTCTGTCCATTTTTCGTTCCTTCCCGTCCTGTCAGGCTTCGCTCGCTCCACCCGTCCCGTCTTGGAAAATCGGATGTCAGAACAAATGTTGAGAGTCATTACACTGCGTAGCCCTCCACGAACCTCACAGCTGCCCAACCTCAACCTGTCACCACAATACAACACGTGCCAAATTGCATGGAGGGTGCTTGAAGAAGGGTATACGTGAATGCATCTGTGCTAAAATTTTGGAGGACAGCGGTGGACAATGAGAAAATGCTATGTAACGCGATGAGGGAGTCGTCAGTCACCGGTAACTGAAGAGAGATTAAGGCGTCCCCCTTCAGCACGGGCCGTCGATTTTGTGACTAACCCTTCCAAACGCCGGGAACTTCGACGCTGAGTATGGCCAACTGGCTGGTTTGGTCTGCAGTAGTGGCGTTTTTCTCACTTTGCCCCACTTTCTTGCCTTGCCTTCAGCTGCGCCGCGACCCTCCTAACCGTCGCAGAAGTGTGACCTCGTCACTTAAATTCTAAAAAGTTTGTGGCGACTGATAGCCCGCTTTGTATCCAGAATTCTCCTGGCCTCGCATTGGGGCTTAGAGCTGGGATCCGAACTTGAGTCGCATGCGTGGGAGGCATGTATGATGCACTACGGCCGCGGCCGCCCGCATTGTCTGCCTCTGCCACCGTAAACAGCCCCACTACTCTGCTGCCTCTCTTCTTCCTTCTCCCAGTTTCGATATTCTCAATGGCGTTGGCAAGGCGTAACCTGTCCTCTGACTGGCATCTCCTCTCCCTTTTTGCTTTGCCTTGTCTTACCCTGCCTTACCTTGTCTTGAGCTTCTTTCATCAAACTGGTAATTTATTCCGCCAACTTTGTCCATATTGTGAGATGTCCCACGCGGAGTCTGGACCGCGTGCGTGTGCCACTGACGGGGGGGTTGCCAGTGGGAGGCTTTAAGCGGCGCCGCAGTCTGTTTCTATTCTGGTCTCCTCCAGTGTCGCGAAAAATCTAGATGTAGACTTTTAGCTTTCAACCTGCAAAGTGCAGCGTTTCTTCTTTCAACCTCAACGACACTATATAAGGAACGATGGACACTCGAGCACATTACCTCCCCCACTTCGATCGACACCCCACCCCAAATCATCTTAACAAGATGTGAAAACATCCTAACCTTTATCGCGACTGACCTGAATTGCCTCTTTGAAGCCCTAACAAAGTACAAGGCTCAACGGCTGATCGCCAAATACCAAAACGTGAGTAGGACATGTCCTCAGCTGAAGATTATTCCATTCAAGTAATGCTCATTGACCGTTTGCGTCACTCGGCTGCTGCATTTGGAGGCACGGTTAACGCAAGCTGGCGACTAAACTGAAGGTCCTGTGATAATAAGGCCGTGTTCACACACTATCTGGGCGATAAAGCAACACCATGCAAGCCCAAAACTTACTACCAATTAGCGCAATCTGCGTTTGTTTTGCAAAATTAAGCTTAATGGTGATGTATATACACGTAAATTGCGCCATGACATGACGCCACTTGACATGGGAAATACGAATCCAATGGCGACACAATTTTAAAACTATATCTTCCTCATCGTCATCTATTCTAACCAAGTTTGCGCAAAAAAAACTTGCTACCCTACATTAACTTCCATGAAACTCGGAAAGGCGAAACTATGATATACCGCGGCTCTGCGTGTAAACATTAGTTTCCTCTTCCTCCTCCTGCCTTCCGCACACCCCATTTACAATCAATAAACATAGTAAGATAACTGATTGATTCCGTCCGTGACAATGCTTGCTCTCCGCTCAAACTACGGGTTCGTTTGCATCGTACCGCTACCGTGCGCAGCGCTTTAACAGCTTAACAGTTTACACCTTTTAAGAGGGCCAATTTTAAGGAAAACTGTTGATTTAATTGATAGCCTTGCACAATCGTGGAGCTGGAAGAATTTGTCAGTGGCTTTACTCACTCACCGCCTAAATGGCTGGGTCTGTTACCCCGTCTCACAAAGTTGGATGTCGAGAGGTGCCGCGAGGACATACAAAGGAGAGCGGTGACAGGAGACAATGTCATTGAATACGCATGGATGGATGGAAGATGGAACTTTTGCCAATGGATGGATAAATTACCACTGGGAGCGGAAACTATGGAGGCCCTGATGGCATTCTAATAAGATTCTTCCCCTCGCCAGAGCACGATGACATATGGTAAATCAGAATATGATGCTACGGTCATTTGCCGACTTGGCGAGATTTCTTTATCTCGTCTGGTTTGTCCGCTTTCGACAATGCCGTCATCATCCAATTTTCTTAATCAACTCGGTGATCACTTTCAGCATGTTGTGGACATTCTACACTGAAATCAACGTCAATTTGCCGCACGTCGTCAGTCCGTAGCATAATCACTTGAAATTGCGGCACTAGCGGGGAACGCACTCTCGAGAAAGCAAGGCGGGTCACCTCATGTTGCCCTTCTCAACCAATTTTTAGTGTCGTGTGGATTCGGCTTTACTGGTGTTAGTTTTAGAATTGTGAGAGAACTAGTGTTTTTGTGCAATGAGAGGTATAAGTCAGACTTGATAAGCCCGAGGCCATCACCTATAAGATTCCACGTACAGATGGGTGCCCTTAGTTCGTCCAATATCGCCATGACGAGTGACATCTTCTGGGTGGCTGTGTAGAAGTGAGTGGGCAGTTGAGACAGATCAGTTAGTTGCTGACTAACCTCAACTCATTACGCACTCCGAGAGTGGCCATTACATAATTTCTAAATCAAGCACGTTTGTTGCGTATGAGGTGCAAAGAAGTTCTCCAAGAACACGCGCATTCCTCAAATGGCTTATGGACACCAGGTACACCATGCAGATCATTTAGGACAAAACGGAATGCTGAGTTGTAGGCAAACGCAGTGTAGTGTATATTTAGAGAAATCGAGATGGAAGGAGACGAGGCGAGTTGAATTGATATTGGTTGACGTGATGAGGTCTCCATCGGGTGCCAACCATTGGCACCGCCTTTCGCGATGAAGGCGACGAGCTGGGGCTAGTCAGCGACCAACTATTCTGCCCCAACTTTGCACCCATTTCTAACCACCACTTGCACAATATCACCCGTCATGGTAACGCGACTGAGCGTGACATCTCCTAAGTGATGGTCTCGGATAATTATCCAGTTTGACATATTCCCTCAGTGTAGAGCAATACTCATTCTTTCACAGTTGTAACGGCATTCCCACTGGCGGTGGGTGTACGCATGACCGAGAGAAATAGTCTTTCGGGGATTCCTAACTTCAAGCCCTTTTGAATGTCCGGAGTCTGAACGAAGTGTATGCTAAGGCATTTTCGTGGGATGAGGTTTGAGAACACAGATGCGTCTGCTCCAAAAACTTGTGGGAACGAAGGGAAAGCAAAGTGGCGGATGGAATGCGGAGTGTGCAGGTCACCGCGTGAACGTCCGTCGAGCGTTGGAGGAGCAGTCAGCGAGTCTATGAGTTGCAGTCATTCCGAGGACGATTTGCGATGAACTGTCCTTAAACGGGGTTATGAAAATCGATTGGAGAGACGCGACGAGGTGAGCGGCCCTGCAATGTGAAAGTGCGTTATTCGTCAATTCCTCGCTGACCAGCACTCTCCACCACTGCTCCCCAGTATCGGATTATTTCTCCAGTGAAAGCATCCTCCGCTCCGAGGAGTAATCGAACGAATGAAGGAATCCCACCGGCTTCATCTGATCGACCAGAAGCTTTCCCTGATGCAACAGAAAGCCATTAAGGTGAGAGTTATGTCGGCTAAACGTCATCTCCTCCTCATGACTATTTTTCACTTCCCAAACCCGTATTTAAAACGCGCCTTGCTGAGAAATCAGGCGGATGAAGAGAATCGACTAATTAATGATCGCATACTTTCCCCACTGGCCTGTTAAATCGTCGATTAAGGTTGATGTCGCGTGTAAGCGGTATCCTTTGCGCTCGACGAAGAGGGAGGTTGATGGCATTCAACTGCGATCAGGCAGGCTATGCTTTGATCGTACATATCATATATTGCGAGAGTGAAATGAGGGTGTCCTTAGCTCTGCTTTTTCTCGATGTGATGCGAGATTCAGCAACGTCTGGCATACTTGTCACCAATGAATTGTTACCTTGCTAGTGTAATTTCTTCCCTTCAAATCACCTACACAGTTTCGGGACGCCCCGTTCCAATTTCTCCTTCCACTTCAGCTCACCCCGACGTACACTATAATCGGAAGTTCGCGAATGTGCGCAGCTTCACATTATTGGGGTAATGCCTGCTTGCTGCTACAGACTTCCTTTTACGTGCAATTGAAAGCCATCGGAGTTGGCGTTGACCTAAGGGGGATGTCATAGAGTGGCGACATCCTTACCGGCCGACGCAAAATTGCTTGCACGGCGATGCACACTCGAGTAGGCAAAGGGGATATGGTCGTTCAACAGACCGTCACGCATCCATTGCCACTCACTCTTCATCCCTTGCTCCTTTCAGCCACGGACCCCACTTGCTTTCGAATAGACTCCACTGGTAAGCTAGAGTGTACCCTCATTGCGAAGCATAGAAAAACATGTGGTACTCGAAGTCTTGTGTGGACTCAGGAGGTGCTGTTATGCCGGATTGGATGCTGGACCATGCGACAGATCCTCGCGGTTACGGATAGTTACTGGAGGCAGAGATGCTTCAGGAATTTCGCTCATCAACTGACCTCAGTGCATGTGGCAAATCCACCACTTAAGCCTCAGTTCAAGCCTCTGAGGATGCTTCCTGAAGACCGCGTGGCTTAGGTAAGAATGTTCTAATGCAATTTCATCGGATCTCGCAAGTCACCAGACTTCACTCAAAAGTACACCATCACGAGAAACAATCCACCGATAATAGTAGATGTTCGACGAGGCTCCCCCTGCCACGCCACATCGCGTGTGTCTCGTCCTCGATCGTGCCATCTCTAGGGAGCCTCTGTTAAGCTGTCGTAATTCGTAGCGATGTTGAACATTCGCACGTATCACGTTAGGTTTTCTAGCGTGGACTTTATGCCACGCCACGCAGAGTCATGAATATTGGCCCTGCCCTGCCACTATTATATCTGCAATCGCACATCTCCAGTCCGTTCAGTCGATCTCGCCACACCTCTTCTCATGCTGGGAGAAAGCCACATGTCGATAGGTTCAATGCTGAGTCGTGTTGTGCCAAGAAAACCAAGTTTTTCGGATGGGGGAAGAAATTAAAGTCATTTAAGCCTTCAGGTCCTCCCTATCACAAATTTTCCCTGCACCCATTTCATTTCCTTTCCGGCTCGTCAAACCTGCCTTAACTCCTCCTGATTCAGTGACATCACTTACGATACTCAGTTACTTTGCAAACAAGGATTCTTCGTCACTTCGGCAGAAGATACGAGGTTATGTAATGAGGTGTTGCGCCAAAGCGGGGATTTCGGACCATTGTCTGTAAGACTGAGTATGCGGTTTTAAATAGCGTAATTAGCCATGGTAATACGTGGATGAACCGCCAATTTTGATGTTTCTACTCCGGAAGTGGCTTCAGGCGGATGGAAGAGTTTTGGCGAGAAAGTTATGCACTGTTTTCTCCACTACAAACTCATTCGCCTCATCAAGCAGCAAACAGGAGTCAGCGGGGTCGAGTCTAACCCCGGCTGCTGCTAAATGTTGGCATTAATACATCTTCGAGCAAAGTGCCCCCACCCACCAACGTGGAAATACACGAATTCCAAGCAATATTCTCAAAATATCCCTCCAATTCAATACCGATTATTCTTTGAGGTTTTCAAAATGGTAGCATTGAGATGGGTACCATCATGCCACTTATTTGCTTAAATTCAGTTGTCTATGCGACCAACATGAATTGTCATGTCACCAAATTTTATTGAAATGACCCTCGACTAGTTAATATTCGGCGTGCTTATTGGGCACTTCACTTGCTTTCATAAGAATGTAATAACAGGGAAGAGCGGTGTGAGCAGCAGTTGAATTTACTCTTGTAGTCCGCACAGTCCGAAACAGAGCAAAGCAGATCAGACCTAATAAGTTTGATAAAGAACAGTCGGTCAAGTTTATTTTCTTCTACCTCTACAACGAAGATCAAATCATCCTCAAACTCGGCGCCGCAACCCACCAATGTGATGACCTCAAAGATGATGTGACATCTCAGTAAGGAAATGTGAACAAGGCGTTCCATGAAAAGACTGACACACGTATGAAGATGGAGACAAATTAATACTCCTATGAAGGTAATATTTTGTTAACGGTTGCAAACAGTTAAGCTTTCGAATGAACCTACAAGCCAGTCACTCAGTAAGCATACAATACTGTTGAGGCCACCTACATCGACTGGACAATAAGTCCCTCACTGACTGGGTGAGTCCATGTCTCTCACTCAAAAAGCACAAGTTGACAATGAGGCTGTTGATTGCAAAATGTTCACCTAATGGTACGAGCTGATTACCAACTCCGGTTTGTCTCAGAAGTCACAGATATGTGTTGGCGTAGGTGAGTAGTCGAAGGTTCCAGCAGAAGACGCTTGAAATATTAACTCCATTATAAACCCACATAAATTAGTGATCTGTTCAAAACTACACAACCAGTTCGCGCTGATGAATAGACGAAACCACTGTCCGCAAGCAAGTAGAATTGCTATTTCGCACAAACCATAAACACTCACGAAATACAGATAAAAAGCATGCACCCATCCAAACGTTAACAACTACTCGCCTGTCCAACGTATGAAGCCTCCTGACTGGAGCATATATTCCAAACAGGCATACCGAAAGAGCAGTATATGAGGTTTGTTCGCCGATTTATGCGAGCGTCTTGTAACCACGCACAGACATTCGAGTCCCCCACAAGAAATGACATAACATAACCGCCTCCCTGCAACTTCTCCATTCCCGCTGTCACTTCCTCGTCCAGTTGCGTTCATGTTCTCCAAATCACCCCGCCTTTTACCTATTTGTCATTAATTAATCAACTCTCAGGCTTCACGAAATGCATCTCTTCATCACCACACACTAGACCACTCGCCCCAGGCTTTCGGATTACGATGGGTATAAATAGTGGAAAAGGTGAAACTTCCTTCTGTAGTGCGGGCAGCGGACACTGTTCTCACTCCTCTCTGCGCTGGACTTTCTCTCGACCTGTCACAAGCCCTGGCATGCGCTGTCATGCCACTATCTAAAAGAATATTTTATTTGTTTCGTAGCCTGCTAGACTAATTTTTCAGCGGCTTTACTGTGCACCCTAGATCCAATCCGCTAGATATTTCGGCTCGGGCCGCAACGTTGGGCCTCGAGAAACGAAACGGATGCAATTTGAATTTTTGAACCAGCAATTCATTCGGACTCTTCTTTGAGGGACTCGGGATACTATTACTTCCCATTTTACTTAGCAGGATTGAGTAGACGAATCACTCACCTCGAAGTTTCTTGCGCTTTTCAGATCCTCAGCTGCAATGAAAAGCGGCTTTGAACGAAACCGTTGCCCTGCGGCCTGTGTAACAATACCGCGACACGGCCTCGACGGCTTGTCGGGCCCACCGAGTTGCTACTCGGCCCTGAGCTCAGAGCCCCACTCGAAGAGGGGAGAGGGGAGAGCGGAGGGCTCCTGGCAGCATTACACCCGAATCTGCTGAGCCATGGTGATATGTTCTTGACAGATGTGTGACCGTGTGACCCCAAATCATCTCAGCAGGATGTGCAAGCATCTAAGCGTTGACGAACCCTTCTAAACGCCAACAATTTTGGCTTGAGGTGGACCAGTAGCCGAAAGATTTCGTTGCAGAATCGAGTCTCCCTTGCAGACGGCAACGCGTAGATATTTCTTCGGTGATTTTTAACTGCGTTCATTTAAAGTACGATGAATCTATGATGACTTTCGACCTTTTCCGTGCTCGCAATTCTCGTCGCGTCGATTGACGCACACAGCTGCGATTCGAACTCGAGTACCATGCGTGGAAGGTAGGCATGATGCCACTGCAATATTGGCTTCTCCACATGTCATGCGTGTACCTGCCACAGCCAATAACCCCACTACCCTACTGCCGGCTCAATACTATTCTCCTCCACCTCATCGCAGATTCCGCATGACACTGGTGTTGGCATGGCTTCAAGCTTGCATCTTCTTTACCTCTCCTTGCCTCTCCCACATCCTCAATCCTCCTGATGTCCGTTTCTTCCCCCTACATTGTCCACATTGCCTCATGTCCTACACGGAGTCGAGACCGCCAACTCCTCCTGGACACAACGAGAGGGTTGGTTGTGCGACTGACGGGAAGTGGACAATGGGAGGTTGCAGTGACAGCGCAGTCTGGGTGCTATGGAGGTAAGAAGTAACTTTCGAAACGTCACGTTTTGTGGAGCCTCACGTCAAAATAAAACTCGCGGATTAATACAAAGTCCTTCATATGACCTGTTTTCCTTCAGATGATATGACATTGTTTTTGATGAGAAAAACTTGTGAGAGAATTATGTAAATCTAACATTTAACACCCCATATGAAGGTCTCGAAACCTTCATTTTCATAAATTGTCCGACTCTGATCGGCTTCTCCTCCTTGCAACGGGACCCAACTCATTCTCATTCAGGCACCGTTAGACGAAGGCAACATTAACAGTATGCTTTACTAAATCAAACAAGATTGTATACAAGGTGGAAAGAAGCGAGAAATGAGAAAGTGGTAAAATTCGCTTCTAGGAGGTAAACGAAAGGAAATTATCAATCAGTCTAAGTCAGAGTCCAGCACAAATGAGGACCTCGCCATGACTTTGCGGCGAATAAAAGAATGCGTAAACAGGGAATAGTCAGAGACGAAAATTAAGAAGCAAATCATACAAGTGGAAGATGATGAACACGCAGGGATTGCAGCCTCCAGAGGGGCATCGAGGTTTCCGAGAATATTTGCGAACACACAGACAAGCGAAACGAGATACTAACAGAAGCACAGAGGTTTTAGATGGAGAAGAGTGAGGAAGGAGGAAGAACTAGGCGGAAAAAAGAGGAGTCTGAAGTTGTTGAGGAAGAGGGGCGAGGCCAGAGCTATTGTCTGGTTGACAGCCTCCAGGGTACTCCAATTATTCACACCCCCACAGGTGACGCGAATCCGCCACCTTCCTCTGTCATTGTCTACTATTTGCAAGCAGGTGGCAGATATATGCTTCATACCGGCAACACATGCTCTTATAGTGAAACACGCATAGACATCTTCCTTCACAGCTGCACGTATGTCATTCTGAATTTATACAAGGAGTGACCTCGTTTACTGCTTCCTATCCGAGAAGAAGTCTTGAGCCTACGCCATGGTGTGCACTAATAAAACGTAGATACCTGAGTTTAAAGTAAGATCAATGACTATAAACGGATCTTGCAATAGCCAAACCTCCGTCATGAGCACAACGGTAAAAAGGCCTCAAATTAGCTCAAAGTACAGTGACAAGGGCTGCATATACACTGTAATATGGGATGGTCAGATGAGTGTGCAAGTATAAGGTAACGCCAGTTTTGTTTTGAAGCAATCCCAAGTAGGACTTAGCAAAACAATATGGATTATGACTGAGATGAGGAAGTCATAGGAGCACTCGCCTACACGGAGCGGCGAAAGGTCGTTTGTCCGAGATTCTTTAGATAGGTTTAATGAGGGCGTTTTGGCTGGAGGGTATGAAGAATACAGGAGTGGAAGGCTGTTCAGCATCATCATCTTCAAGCATAAAAACGTCTGTCGCAACGCCAGCTAAATAGCAATTGGCTCGAATAGAAGAGGCACGCAGTACCTGTCTTCCAACCCGGGACTCCGTAGGAACAGCACTACACAGGCTTGCTAGCACTTGTGTGTCGAGAGCAATCAAGCCTAGTTTCTTCTATCTGCTCCCGCCTGCCCTCTGTCCCCTGTCCCCTGTGCCCTGTCTCCTGTCCCCTTCCCTCATGTTCCATGGCAATGCCTCCTGACCCCCACAGTCCCTCCCCGCCCACCCCCTCCATCGCAACAATCGTTGTCAACCATCACGAACTGGACACATTTGGCTACTCTGATTGTGCCTTGCACATTTGTAACAACACTGTCGACGAGCAACGCCGCCTGCACTCACTAATGCGGCCCAAAGGCGAGAACTATCCCACCTCAAATGGGTCAGTGTAAGGAGGTGGAGACGATTAGATGAGGCACACGATTATCGCAGGAAGAGATGCAGGTGAGACAAATTTCCATACTTGAGAATATCATGCGTTGTACAGTTGCAGATATCTCTAATTGGCGGATGACAATCGGGTACACGCATATCCACGGCCTCATGCCTCCATCCGTGAAGCTGCGTGTCATGCATGCAAGAACCCCACCTTGTTTCACCCGTGTCACATGTTATCGTGGCAAAGGCGACCAAGTACCACAGGGCGCCGACAGCAGCCTCAGCGGTTTATATGACAACATGACTGCACGATGAAGTCGTGTTGAGAGTAAGGCATGCAGTGGTGGGAGGAAGAGGACATGTCGGGTGCTAACCCATGCGCCAGCTACGATTGAGGCCACCAACAATTAACGGAGCTGTCCCAGCTGGGACGTTATGGCATGGCAGTATTTAAATCATAGCCTCTTCCAATCATCAAAGCATACGTAAATCTGAACACAATTAATTCGTGTCACATGCATTGTGCTGATCAGAGCCAAATCACGCCGACAAAACCGAATAAACATGTGATAGACGAGTTGACGTACCGACGTCGGTCTTCTTCATTGATAACCTCCGACGGGATAGGGTGGAGGAAGATGATGAGGCGAGGATGCTGAAGGAAGGGTGATGTGTAAAGTCAACAGCCAAGCGCACACAACATTCATATGGCACAGGTGAATGTTACCCCACAGCTTCTTCTATTCTTTCCTCTTCAGTCTGGTTCTTCCTTCTTTCTTACTATTCTCCATCCAGAAACTCTGTGCTCTTTCAACTTCTCCTCCGCTTGTCTGAATCTGAAAGTATTCTCGTTAACCCCGATTTCCAAACTTCCTCTTCCACATTGAAAGGGTGATATTATCTCTCGAGGTGCACAATGGGTAGATGCGTGCGGGTATTTCCTGAGACAGGGGAGAATGTAGGCCTTCGTTGGGAGAACCTTGTTGCAGAATGCTTTCGTGCGTTCCCAGAATAATTGTCCTCAGAGCCGAAGCAGTAGTTAGATGAGTCGGTGCATGAGACGATGAATTCAATCGGCGGTCTGCAAGTTGACGAGAAGTATCGACCCATCTTAAAGGGGACTTAAACTCTACACTCGTTCTCTTCTCTCTTCAGGCCTTTAATCACATTGTCCCAACGCAGTGGGAGCATGAGATGGACGAAATGCGCGAAGAGAGCATCCCATGATTGCATAGTTTGCATTCCAACTTGATGTGATTTGTCTTTCCTCTTCGTTAGCTACAGCTACTCTCATGGATCACAACACTGCAACCTCTTTGAGCAATGCCACCTGCATTCACTCTTTCAGTTCTTTATTTTGATTTCTGCCGGGCACTTGTCTACGACCTCGACGGGCTTACCAGACCTCGAGCACACCACTATGCACCAGTGGTAACGGAATGCTCCAATGCTGTCTTTCTCTAGTTTCGTACTAGCTCAACTGCTCTACGTCAAAATGGCGGTATTGCTGAGTAAGAAGTTGTTAGCTTGCATCTCTTCACTTCCATTTCAAAGCCAAACCGATTCTTCCACAGGATTGGAGCCAGTGTAACAGTCGTTGTCAGCCATCATCAAATTCGCCACTTCCAGCTATTAGGCTTGTGTCACGGACATTTGGGCCCCAAGTTGAGTTGATTTGCAGTGATATGAAGGCTTTAAATGCTGTACAACCATCAAGTGGAGGCAGTTGGCGAGTGCATCAGTAGCATTGGTGAGGGTGAAAGGGCGCTACAAGACTTGCTTGCTTCTAGTGAGTAGTCCTCGAGCCCAACAAATCCTAACAAGCCACATTTATTTTTCATTGCATTATGTTCCTGGGCATAACTCAGCACCCGACCAAATTGGAGTAAATGACCGTTGGGAGAGGAGTGAGTGGCGCACTTCACTGGA
This sequence comes from Dipylidium caninum, assembly GCA_017562135.1. Lineage (NCBI taxonomy): Eukaryota > Metazoa > Platyhelminthes > Cestoda > Cyclophyllidea > Dipylidiidae > Dipylidium > Dipylidium caninum. Next base: position 25,680 of record QEYB01001103.1, read on the forward strand.
CCCGTAAGAAATTGTGTCCAACGGAGGCGAGGTAGCCCCCAATGGAGGTATCCGCCTGCGTGAATGGACGCGAGTGGACGGGCAGAATGCTCCTTCCAACTTGGAGCATCAAAGCTGCGAGGAGGAGATCTCATGAAGGAGGGGATATGGCAATAGGACTAAGGCACCCCATGAATGTAGGCGTGATTCCAAGAGGAGTACCTCTGGAGGGAACAATGTCACCAATAATGGGTGCTCCAGAAAAGGTGCCCGTGTTGGAAGTAAGAATTGCGACCTGGAGTCCGCGAGGTGACGTCCAAAGGAAAGAATGGACCAGGTGAACACGCACTCATGGCCTTTGTCAATGATAACCGCTCTAACACTAACCTACATTGCAACTCAGTAACTCTAGACGCGGATGAACAGGTTTCTTTGCACCAGCACATTCGTTGGACTGACTAACAAAAGCTCTCACCAACGTGAGGATTTGCACTTTCCACTTCCCATCTTGTCACTCCTGTAAATATACTTGATGCACATGGGAGGCCAATCGAAACGGCGACGAAGGTAAGCCAAGTTTCACAATATTCACAAAGACGTGGAGAAAAACGGTGAGGTTGAATGACGATGCCGTCTGTTGATCATTTACCACTCACCCCGTCACCGAGTGGGCAGGTGATATCTTAACTCCTCCGATTTGGAGAAGGGGTTACGAGGTTTCAACGTGAATACTCATCAACTGCGAATGGGGTTGTTGACAACATGATCAACTATGTTAGAGAGAAATCTCTTCACCTTACATGGTCTTGAATGAAAGCGATGCGCCAAATGTATGCGGGCTGCAACGATCGGTGGCACACTATTCTGTTCTTCTGTGAACAGAAAACTTGTACTCAACTGCATTTTAATGCACCCGTGCCGACAGGCATGACCGAAATCCTTCCCAACACCAACTATGCGAAGACGCGTAACAGCAACGTCGCATGGAAACCAAGTGGGATACGTGGAGGAAAAGCACCACAGATAATGCACACGGTTCGCTTATACGTCGAAGAGGCGAGGACTGTCCCACCACACGTGAGACAGAGTAAGGAGACGCAGACGATTAATCGAGGCACACAATCATCACAGTACGAGATGCAGGGGAGAACAATCCCTACACGTGACAATATCGTGCATTGTCAGGTTGCAGGAACCTCGAAGTAGTGGATAATAATCGGGCTTGTGTCGCAGGTTATCGTGGCTGAGGCGGCCATGTTGCAGAAAACACCGACATCAGCCGCCGCATTTAACATGGCATCACGAATGAAGAATTTGACAAAAGAGAATCACCAGCACCTCGACAATGGCAACAGCAACAACCCCACCATCAACACCACCACGAGTGCACTATCAGGTCGTGTTGAAAGCAAGGCATGCAGTGGTGGGAGGAAGAGGACACGTCGGGTGATGACCCGGGCGCCAGCTGCGATTGAGGTCAGCAATGGTGTTGTAGCCTCGTGACTATTAGGAGCCACATCAGATGGCACGACATGGCGCGACAGTGTTCAAATCGAGATCTCCTGCTCTGATCAAAGATACATTGCGCCGAACACAATTGCTCGGTGTTAGATACATAGTGACAATTCACACTGACACTACGGAAAAAGCAATATGTGCTCTATGAGCTAGCATACCGAAACTCAGAGCTTAAATTCACTGGCAGTAAGGAAACCTGCTAAGGCATGGTGCAATGGATACTGTCAAAGCAGAAATAATGACAGTTGAGAGAGCTCTCCTACTTTAATTCTCCGTTCCACCAGCCTCGTCTTATCAACGCGCAGTCAAAGAACGACACGTCCTACGAATCGAGTGAGCGCAACAACAGGCATGGCCAATCCTCGCACCTTAACACACCTTATCTAACGAAAACCAGATTAGCGAGGTAAGGACTTCAAAAATTTGGGGGCGAAAGGACGTGGCGCTATGTGGGAGGAGCAGTGGCTGGCGAAGAGGTGGCGCTCTCTGATGATGGCTTCGGGGAGAGGAGAAGGGGAGATGAGTGGAGAGGAGTGGAGAGGAGAGACTAGCCAATACGTGCGTTGTTCGTAGACATTTGTGGAGATGTATGAACAAGTTAAAAACTGGTAAAGCGCTCTTGCCACTGTCACAGACAGTGAAACTGACACTGGTTTGGGACATTGTGCAGGAGCAGGCGGTGATTGATGGAATGCTCCACTGGCTGTGTGACTGGCCGCTTGGTGGTGAGGCTGTCTGCAGGGGTTCGTGGGTGACGCAGAGAGAAGGAGAGATGGAGGGATGTGGAGTGAGAGGGGGAGGGGAGGGGAGGGGAGGGGAGGGAGGGGAGGGAGGGGAGGGAGGTAGGGAAGTAGGGAGCCAGGGATGAAGGATACGGTGTGTTTGAGATGGCGGGAGCTGACGTAGCAATGGGGCTGTGCGACCGCGGCCTGCAGTGTCTTGCCTCGTGTAAGTGGATTGATGAGTCGCCGAGACGTGTGATGGCTGGTGTATTGACCGCCGTGCGTGCGATGGCAGCGTGCAATGTGTGCGGTAATGCTCTTGCCACTGTCATGGTCACTGAAACTGGCACTGGTTCCGGGCATTGTGCTGGACCATGATCACATTGATTAGGCTCGGTGTGGTGTTAGGTTGATCGAAGCTGCGCTCCCAGACATGGCCATCAGTTAGCATTGGACGTTTCCTCAAACGGTGCATTTGTTGCCATTGCGGCTTCGTGCGAGGCATAGTCACTCTTCCAATTAGCATCTACATTTGTTCCTATGACCACCGTCTCCCTTCCTCTTGGCAACTTATGACTGCTTCCTACTCAAATCCAATTATGTCACCTACTTTTCCTCTCCGTGTGTAAATGTACAAGAGTCCCATTCTTCACACCCTAGAATACTTGTTTCCGTGAGACAAGTCAGTTGACGATTTGTGAAGGAGTTTGAAATTGATATCCCACTCCTGAGACATGCTCATTGTTCAAGCGATTAGGCATCCGCATCTTCATGACACACGTCGGTGAGCACAAGCCACTTACATTTTCCATCAGCGTTCCTTTTATCAAGTCGTCCTGTTGGTCTCATGCCATAGGTACCCTCTTTGAGCCCAGCGATACGTGTTTTGACGGCGAAAGTCTCCTCTCTCGCCTACAACAGGGTTTTCTCAAGATAATCCACGTTAAAGGCGAGGTGGTAGATGCGAAGAAGACAAGGCGCATATGGAGTGGTCTCCGTTTGACTAAATAGGCTGTGGCTGTTAGGTTGCGTTGAATCACTCCCAAGCTAGGATGGCACTACGTGCCTAGCATCCTGGAAAAATGTGTTAATAGCGTATAGGGAGTGAAATCGACCAAATATGGCTGTCGCAGCCTGCTGCATTAGGTTATGACTATTTTAATAATTGAAGTGTGTGTGTGTGTGATATCGCTTACCTCTCGTGCCATCGAACGCAAAACGGACAGGTGCTAATTTCTCCTGTCAGAGGAATTGTCAGCAAATGCAGCGTGATCGCAGTGGGGACGCGCTTTGTCGACCTCTGGCCTGTAGGAGGATGGCTTATTGTTAGAGTTATGTTGGTAGTATGCACCGGTTGCTGTGAGCATGACACAGTTGATCATATTGTGGGTGCCGCGTTGTCATGTGACGCTCCTCCACCGGGGTCACGAAATCGCCTTCTCCCTGATGTCTGAATGAGATGTCATGACATCTGTTGCCACACACGTGGGACATGGGTGTGTGATGTCGGTGGCCGAGTGATGGGTCATTGTTGTGATGGCAGTCGACCCGACTATCCCGCGAAGCCGGTGCATGGTTGAGGCCATTGTGGGCGTGGAAGAGGAATGACAATATACACAAAATCGAGCCTTCGAAATGTCGCCTTGAGTAATAGGGAAGTGAAACGTGAATGAGGAGAACATGCGCATGTGTAACCTGTTATTGGACGTCAAATGCGACACGGACCAGTTAGGTGTTCATTGTTTCCCATTCTTCACACCAATGGCGAACGCTGCCCGGCGCGTCGCGTCGCCATGACCCACACCCAACAAACACCGGCGTACAGGTTGAAATAAGAACACATCAGGCCACCCGGCACTTCATCGGGAGTGTGTGTCTGGCACAGGGCCATTAACCGCTGGACATTTCGTGCCCCACCACTCCACAGTCATTCCCCTCCGTCATGTCGACTTACACTCATTACGATTCTTCATAACTAATTCTTAGCAAATCTTGCCTCTTCCGCATACTCCTTCCCAGTCACGCCGTGGCACGAAAGTGTGATGAATGGTGGGGAGGCGCCAAATCGCCCGATGACGTGCGTCCGACGGACGGAGAAGGAGGCAGTGAAGTCGAGCAAGCATGCATGCTGACGCGGGGTTGTTGTGAATCTCTCTAATGACACACATCATCTACTGATGGGAGTGTGGTGGTGAGCCGAGTGAAGTAGGGTTACGTGGATGAGGGGCATTGCTCGAGGAGGTGACGCGAATGAAGTTGTGCGTGTGCGGATCAATGGTCAGTTTGACGCGTGTGTCGTTACCGATTCACTGAAATGCAGGAGTCTAATCACACTGCGAGGTGTGTAAAATTGCATGCCAGCTGTGACAATGTCATGCTCGATGAGGCCACCCCCTGTTTGGTGTTATATAAATACGCTGCTCTTTCTCTAACCGACGTGCCCAATGAGCAACCTGTGGTCGTGTGTTGCGTTCCTGTTCATTTCTTGCTTTTGTTCTATCTCTCCTCATGCTTCTTCCTTTGCTTCTTCTGTGGATTCCCAACCAAGTTACTTCTACGAGTTTCCCTACTGCCTCGATGTTGTCTGTACTTTCGGCGGGCTTACGGGCTACGGATGCGCAGACGGTATTTGTATTTACTCTTGCGAAAATGGTCTGTGCAATGGATTCTCTGGCGTTGACCCCCTACCCCCCATGAAGCAAAATGCCCTGTTGTCGCCTTGGGCGGACGGGGCAATGGGACGATCGGGGTGCTACGGTGGAAATTGCGGCTACTGGAGTGGTTGTGCCAATAACTCTTGTCACGATTTTTACGACTTTAGGCAATGTTACACCTCTGAATGTTCCAGCGGTTCCTTCAACGGTTACGGTTGCGCTTCTGGTGTTTGTCTTATCGTCTGCGACGGAGTGATCTGTCACTCTGTTGACAGTTATGATCAAACGGCGGCAGATAGATCGCACGCGACTGCACTGCCATACCTTAGGTCATTTTGGGCTCAGTTACAAAATGTCGATCTTTCTGGTTATGTAGAAAGTGCTCCATATTTGAGTGTTTTTAACTCGAGCTTTTGGACTGTGCTAAGTAGCAACGAAACAGAATGGGAGACTGTCAAGAGCAGCAACGACTTCTGGATCTACCTATTTCAGAATGCTGGTGCCCTGATAAAGCGCTCGCCCCATTACCCGGTGGAGATGAGCTATTATCGGCCTCTTCGAAGCTTCGACGTGTATCTTCAGGCGACAACAGCACAACAATTGCTAGAGAGGGAATTCCAAGGTTGCCCTCGTAGTGTTAATGTTTGAGGTCGAAATACATTGTGGGACTTATATTTGCTGAAACTCTTTACACAATACGTGGCTACGATTGTGAAAAATAAAATTGGGGTAAGATAGCGCTTCGGGGGATTGGGCAGTGGCTGACTTGGATCTTGCCGCTCTTTACTGGTCTGCTAGCATCAGAAGGCATCAATACAACAAACGTTAACCTAGTTGGAAGGATTGATAAGTCCGCCAAATTTGGAGTAACGGTGCTGTAAAACTTGATCCACTGCTACTTGTGTGTTCATCTGTCCCTGGCATTGCGGAAAATCCATCGCTAATCACATGTATCAAGTAATTCGCCCTAAACTTTTCGAACTCTCTGAAGTCAGATATGATATGTTTTGCTCACTTGCTCGTTTCACGAATCCGTTTTATCCTGTACACTTTCAGTAGAGCTACATTATGGTTCGGTCAGTGTACGAAGTGGGGAGATATTCAGCAAATGTCCGATTAATGAAGGAAGAATTTCCTCTCATTACCTCTTAACTTCATTCACGTTCGCACTAATAGAGTTTACAGTCGGGTCATTTGAGTGACTTAACTTTGCTGCGGCATGATCGATGAGTTGAATAGTCCTATTGGTGCACGCCATCTCTCCTCGTCTGCCAAATTCCGCTTCCCTCCACGACATTGTCTGCGCGGACCTACACCAATCTCTCACCCTGCAAATCTCCCAATCGCCGTGGTCCAACGCTCTCCGACTTGCCACGATTTCTGCAAAAATGGGCTCAATTTCATTTGAAAGCGATCTCACCCTTCGTGGCATCCCTATTCGTCCCCTCTCACTCTGTGTCAAGTGTACTTTACCTCCACGGATAGCATTTTCACTCCGCTTCGAAGTCTACACTTTCTCGTTTCAGTTTACACAATTCACCGCTGCTTTATTTTGGCATGCCGCTTTACAGTGGCCTCATCTACCCTACATTTCTACCTGGAGAAGAGGCAGGAATTGAGCAGAAGACGACTCTCACAACAGATCAATCGCTTTATCTTCCACTCTCTCCTATACTAGTCAGTTGTTGGCTATTCCGTACTATGCATGTCGGCGGATTTATCACGCTCGGGAGGAGACACTTCAATTGAATGACCTCTCCTCCCACACCTACTTTTAGCAGTGACCACGATCGACAAGCCTATTGGCAAATGTGCCATTCTGCCCAACTCCATTATTCCCATTCATCGAAGTGTGTGTCTGTCACTGGAGAAACAAACTAGTGTTGGTACAATGCTCAAGTGTATAAATTGATATTCTGTGTAGGCTTTTTGCTCCGTCCTCTACGCCACCACCTTAGAGCATCACTTCACGTCGAAGTCGAATACCATCTAATAACCACAAATGTCTCTGATGAGCATGGCCTCGGCTGATGTTTCATCTCCTTTTCACATCACCTAGCAAAATGGCTTGACAAAACGGCCTCGTTCAGTACAGTTTAGGAGAAAGGCTCAAAATGGCGGTAGTTCATATACTTTAACACCAGCCTCCTTGACATTGTGCTTCAAAACGCTTTCTGCTGTTAATGTGAAGGAACGGTAGCCTAACTTCAGTGTCACATCCGGTGGTGGCGAATCGGAATGTGGATTTAAGATACGAGGGTGGAAAATAGTCGACGTCCGCACGGCGATCCACTTGACTGGACCTCAAGCCGACTCTCCTCCGACCAAATCAGCAAACACACAAATAGACAGTCAGACGAGTATGACACAAGACCTTCATGTAACATGCTTCCCTCATCCTGTGTATTGGATTACATACTCCACCTATACTTTGAAGAACACTGTTTTCTCTACTCGCCTCGACATTGTGTTTATTGCAGTGGCACCTATGATACATTTCGTCTTTGGCCCGAATCTTTGGCCCGAGATGTCACGTCTTAGCGAAATCGGATATTTCATACTTTCAGATGTCGACAACCGGCGTTTGGTGCATGTGAAAGTCGCTGTCCATTTCCACTTTCTCTATGGATTCGTATCCGTCTTTCCTCCGGGTGAAATGTGTATGTGCGAAACCGTGTCCAGTATGGATGAAACTGGAGTTGGAGAAGACGTTCAAGCGAATAACGATGCAAACACTAAATTCTTTGCATTCGGAGTAGTTGTAGTTCGTTTGCCACTGGTCGAAATGTCAGCGGACCTGTCTAAGTTATTAGAATCGCCACGCCGCTCCTTAAGTCAGTTGAGATGTTATTGCGTGTGGCAAGGGGACAGCGCCAACCTACCTGTCATTGTCGCGATTCACACGTTCGCTACAATTCACGTACCTCAAGAAGACTGCAAAAATAGTAATGATGAGGTGGTTTGAGTCTGAATTTCCGTGTTTTTCACTTCAATCGCCATGACTATTTACGCAGTTAGAAGAGGATTTCCCCTTTATATGAGATTTCTTTATTGACCTTGGCCAAATTCTGCCAACAGGTTCACGAGCTACGTGGTTGCTCCGTTAAAATGAAGTGTCCGTCGCAATCCTCCTCGCTCGCAAACCAATAGATTCTCTGATGAACCTTGAAACTGAAAAGTGCTGTCTAACGGTTCACCTTCTGAATCGCAAAAAATAGGGCTGCTTCTGATTTGAGAAGGGAGAGTGATTCACAGAGTCCTTGTGGTAGGAGACAGATAAACAAATGACAAATAGGCATGCGTTCTGTCTACCTCTGTGAAAACGGTCATACAAATGATCTTTCATCGTGCATACGATGTTAATCAATTAGTGATTGAACCAACGCTGTTCGAAGCTGACCGGTTCCGTTAGTTAGACAGACTGGACCTTGCAATTGAGCCCTCATGTTCGACAAATGCACGCCTCCCACCTTCCCACTTTAACCCAAATCAAGTCACCTAGAGCGTAATTTCCAACGTCTGGCGTTAAGGGCCTCCAACTGGTGTTATATTGATTGAGAGTGAGATGGAAAAACACTGCGGGTGGTGGCGTCGGATTTTAGACACACCCCCAGGTAGGTGTTGAACAATCGCCCGTCACATTCGTCACCGCTTCTCAACGCGTGCTTCGCACGAACGCCCTCTGGCCTCGCGAAGGAAAAATGGTTGGGAGATGTCACGATTGGAGGAAGTCACACGCTAGACGTTGTCCCTCGAGGGCGACCTTACTATTTCAACCAAGCTCATTTCATCTCGACTCGTCTTGTTTCATCCCATTTCTCTCAAGTACAGGCTACTGATTCTGCCTATGAGTTTGGATTTCAATTTGCCCTATACGATTTATTTGGTTTACCTGTTGTCCTGCTGCCGCTCAGGACGAACTCGTAGCGTTGAAGATAATCAGCCACGAACGATTCTGTCTATACAACCACCTACAAAATGTCACTCGTCATGGCGATCGTGGAGGAACGGAAGACAATTCATCTGTGCGTGGAATCTTATGGGTGATAATCTTAGGCTTATCAATTCTGACTTATTCCTCTTGGTGCATAGAAATGCTAGTGCCGTCGCAATTCATAAGACGGCACCACTCGGGTCGGCTTAGTGCATTGGAGGGATGCAAAACACTTTGTAAGAGATGCTTGGGAAGCAGGGAAGCGCCTGCCAACCCTCAAGCAGGAGGAATCAGTGGGTGGGTGAATTGCAGTTAGGTGAACTCACAGTAAGCAAAATTCATTCAGTTGGCGAGTTGTAGTTAAGTAGACTCAACAAAAAACTATAATAATCTGTTGAGAAGAGCGATGCAATTTGACTGACCTCGCAATGTGGAATGCGCGTTCCGCTCTCGCCACTGACGTCTCGCCACTGAGGCAACCGCCTCATGAAGTGATCCAACGAACTAGAGTCAGTCTACTTCTCATGTTAATCTTTTAAGGGGAACGACTGGAGGTGTGAGTAAGTGAAATCGTTGCGCACATCACCAAGAGAGATGGTTTTGTCGAGAATTTCTGATTGAAAACACTGCTCAATGTCAACATTCTCCCTCTTTATCGTAACGCGAATGAACGTGGACATCTCTTCAATGATGGCCTCGAACTTATCAATTCTCCCTTATTCCCCTCCCCGTAGAGAAATACTCGTCCCATCTCAGTTACAGCGGCATCTCCACTGGTGTTCACCTAGCCGAGAGAAATGGTCTGCAATGTGCTGCAAGCTAACTTTTTAAGAACACAGATGAACCAACTCTACGGACATCTCGGAACACAAAGGAATCAACATCCAACCGTCGGTCGGGCGTACGAGGAGTAGTGAACGAGTCGATGAATTTCAGTCATCCGGTAGACGAGTTACAGTGAACTGTACTTCAACCGGGGGTATAAAAATCTGTTGAAGGACGCGACAAGGTGGTTGACCTTGCAATGTGTGAGCGAGTTTCTCGCCGACCATCATTCTTCACCACCTCTCGCCACTTATGGAATCTCCCAAAGCGAACAACCATCGCTCCGATGAGTTATCAAATGAGGGCTTGTCAGTTCTCATCGCATTCCCGCGGATTCAACATACCTACTGGAACCGTGTGTAAGCAGACCTTCTGTGCACAAATTAGGCGCCTAACGGAAAAGACAAGCCTACGGAGATGGTAATCTTTTCCTGGGAGCAACAGAAAACCATCACGACATGAATTATGTCGGCTAAACGCCCTCTACTACTTATTGTGATAAATCTCTTCCTCATCCACCAAAATCCAAATTTCACGAGCTCCTTTGCAGAAGTCGGGTGGATGACAAGAATTGACAAATTAGGACCAACATTCTTGCCTCACACTGGCCTGTTAAATGGTCGGGTAGGTTGGATGTACCGTGTAAGTGGCATCCTTTGCCATCAACGAAGTGGAAAGTTGACGGTATTTGACTGCGATCGAGCAGACAATGTTATGGTCACACATCACATTTTGCCACAGGAAAAAGAGGTTGTCGTCGGACTCTGCCCCATCTCTACGCAATGCAAAATTTAGCGGCTTCATTCACGCCTGAAGGTAATGCCCTGTTGCTGAGCTACTGTCACTCCTTTCCTTTAAATAACCCACACTTTTCCTTAGGCCAGGTTGAATTTGCCCTTCCACCCGCACTTCACTTTAACGTAAAATCGGAAATATGCGATTGTGCGCAGCTTAATATTACTTGGGTAATGCGGGCTTTCAGCGAGGGACTCTTGTTGCCTCTTCCATTCATCTGCAACTGTGAGCCAGCGCAATTTGCGTCGTTTCTCAGAGAATGTCATGGAATGGCGACGTCTTTAAATAGCGACACAAAATAACTTGCACAACGAGTAAATCTAAGCCAGAACATGGGATTGTGTGTTGAACCACGCGACAGATCTTCGCTGGTTCGGAGGGGTACTGGAAACAGAGCTGCTGATTACAGCTCATGCGCCAATTCACCATTTTGGATGATGAGTGTGAACGGGAACCAGAAATTACCCTCAGATTATCTTTGACGCAAATACTGTCACTCAATAGTCAGGTTTTGCCGTTCTCTGATTTCAATCTGTCCACTCTTTCTTCTTCAAGCCACATAAGAGCAAAATCTTTTGGAATATAGGTTTCATTTCAGATCAGCTCTTATGAACACACAGAGACACACCTTCACACAATATTTCACGAAAGCCAGTAACCACATGGCCGGTACCCCACCGGCACCTGCCTCGAGAAAGGTCAGCCATCTATGATGAGGGCTCGTGCACTTTGATGCTCTTCCTATGGCTGGCATAACACCTCTTCAATTGGCATTCTTCATTCTGACTAATGACTCCTTCCTTGTAGGCCCTTATATAATCTAGCTCAAACCTCATCTAAAACGGACTGTGCAACTCGATTACTAATGGAAAATCCATGGAAGGGTGCGGGAACACGACCGGGTCCCAAAAAGGATAACCACCGCTTACCATCGGATTCAATAATGGAAGTCAGCGGAACCCGACCTATATGCTAAACAGGCAGTATATTATTTCACCATAAAATGAAATAACAACAACGGAGTACCTCTAACAGCCCTGACTTCAATTGTGTAAACACTATGGAATACACAATCTATTGCTTGTAGCCTCAACATAGACCGTAGGTAATCTAATAGGGAAATAAAATACTGAGAAGTCTGTACGACAGTAGATGTTAGGAACATGGGCGCCGCTAAATATGCTCCATTAAACCCCCGCATTACAAGGTGGTTCTTTGACTAATGACAAATATGGTAAAAATTCGAGGGAGACTAAAATGAGCAGGAAGTAAGAAGCAACAAGTGAAAATGCATGAAAAAGGTCGCAAATGCAGCACTTACAGTGGGCGATTTCATACCAACACTGCAATCAAACGGTGAGTTTAACAGAACCTACAATGCTTACTGCAACCAAAAATAATAAGCAGCCCCACGTTGTTTGTGACGAAAGTCAAAATTTTCTCCAACGTTAACTGACTTGGAGTCTAGGTATAGCCAATGACGCCGCATATAGAGGGTTTTATGGTTAAAAAACACAAATCATTTTTTAGTTCTATATATCCAGACCACTCTTATGAACGCACACACAACACCCTCACAATAATCCACGAAAGCCATTAACTATGACAAAAGACGTTGATAAAACTAACTGCTTTGTCTTCGCAAATTTTTGCGCCTCTCATCAACAATTATTCTGATTCTAGACCATTCAACTCGGTTTATCGCGCAATGGAACAGAAATAGATTAGGAAAGTTGTTTGCAAATTATTGACGACAAACTGCTCGAGGCAAATGTACTTTTTTACGATCTAATTGCACCCCATATTCTCTTATCTTCTCTTCCTCTCTGTTCTCTCCATCGCTCTCCTCGCCCTCTCTTCACCACCCGCTCACATCGCCTCGTGTTTCTTTATCGAAAGGCGAATGCTGTTTCAGCCCTCTTGTACTATATTGGCTGTGATATGTCGAGCAACTACGGTTTGCGATTTGTAGACAGTGGGATGCAACGCAAGAAGGCTTGATGAAGTGGAGACGCAAATACAGCATGATGGTGTAAGATGTCAATGACCTGGACGAAAAATGTTTGCAGGCATTTCGGTTCCCACTTTCGTCTTGCCCTCGAGCACTCATGCCTAGTTATAGATACCCTAGTCCTGCATATTCGCAAATAAGAGAGGAGAGGATAGGGAACTGAGTCACGCATGCAGGGAATATGGGGAAAGGGCAAACGTTCTGGGAAAGAGTCTTTGGAGTGTGTGGAAAAGCCAACGTTTAGAGAAAAAGCGGTACGAAAGTGGCGGTGAAGAGGCACTTTCATGGCGGAAGGAAGAGTTGGGAGGGAAGAGGAAGGGCAGAGATGTGGGGGAACTGTGGTGGAAGAGAGGCTA
>QEYB01001105.1:0-85120 GCA_017562135.1 Dipylidium caninum
AGAAAGAGATTTCTTCGGAATGTGTTTCATGAGAAGAAGCTTTGGAATGCTTACAAAAAAAAAGTGGCTAAACGCAGAAAGTCTGACAAAAGTGGAACCGCCGCCCACAATTCCCCGCTGCGATGACGGCGAGGTTCCCGCACAGTCAATATGTAGGGAAGCTCGGGGCTTCTTTCTTTTCTTTCTTTCCAACGGAGGTAGCAGAATTGACGTGACATTGTTTGGCTTTAGACATGCAGGACAACGAGGACCAGTCAGGCGCCGTATCTGCCCGCAGCTGACGATGCTACCCGCCCTTGGGCTTTGCAACACCCCGCTCGGCCCACGTGCGGCCCTGGCTTGAGGCGGCAACTGAAATAACCGAAGAAGTTGCTGCTTACCACACTTCTCCTCACTCGCCCTCCAACTCCGTGTGGTGGTTGCAGTGAGGAGGATAAATTTGCTCAAGAACCGTCAAGTTATGAGAAGACTCCTCAGTAGAGGCAGCAGTCTGAATGACGATAATGACACTTCAAAACACAGAGACAGATGCCAAAAAAAGCATATTGAAGAAAGGAGGCGAGTGAAATTTTTAAATTGTGTCCCTCGGGTGAGAAACTACATCAAGGCAGAGCCGAGAATGCTGACAGCTTCCATCTCCCGCGAGTGGTGAGCCGAGCGTCCTCCTTCTCCGCCCCTCTCGCCCTCCGCCCTCCGCCTCCGACCTCCGCCTCCTCCACCCGCAACCAGACACACTTGGCTTTGGCGACGACCCACCCTATTCGCTGCAACCAAAGTAAAAAAAGCCCAGTGTCACCTGCGCGAAAGAAGACGGAAATAAGCAAAGGGCTAGAAAGTGCACGTTCGACGTTTTTCCTTCGTGCTGCCATGAAGTCGCTTTTATAGGAGAGGTTTGGTGGTAGAGTGGGCAGACCGGCCACCACGTGGAAGAGAGACCGCAATTGTGCTCAGCCTCTGTCGGGACAGGCAGTCGACGCAGTTCCCGGTCGCCATGCAAACGCGGTTGGTGACCACCAGGCATTGTAAGAATCGAACCAACTCTCACTTTTGACGAACAGATCGGCGGGTCGAGCATGTGATGACGTGGTTGATTTGCTAGCAAAGAGCCTCGTTTTAGGTCAAGGCGACGCGTTCCAAGTCAGGGGGACAAGCTTGGTGTCAATGAGGCAGAATTTCTCTCAGTCGCGAGACCTCCGTCGCGAGGAGAAGGAGCGCCGGAGTCGCCTGCGGGCCTGTCAAAGAGAGCTGGTGGTTGCGGTTCACGACTGCACTGCGTTAACGGTGCACTTAATGCGAATGATGTGCTAGGTGAAGGACGAGCAACCTCCTCTTTCTGCCAAAAGCTGGCATTTGAAATGGTGTTCTGAGTGGCGTCTCCGACGTGTCTCTCATTGTCTGTGGCATTGGCCTCACGACTGGCAACTGCCCGTCGATCTGAAGCACCGCGGCATAGGTAGCCTGCAAGCGGGGATGAAGGCGGACAGTACGGCCTGCATCTTGCCGCATGGGGAATGTGAAGGGAGGGCAAACCAAGTGTATGATCACTTCCCTCACCCAGAGGCAGAAATATCATGTTGGGTCAGTTGCCCCACGTCGCTGGGAGAGAGGCAGTCGTAGTTGTTCCCCAATTCAACTCGCTGCCGAATCACTTCTGCCCTAGCAATTGACATCTGATCGACGGGGCGGAGGCGGTCTACTCCGCGCGGTTGCGCTTCGCCTGCTCGCACCAATACTCTGAGGGAGCACGCGGTTGTGGGCTGAAGCGAGAGGAGCGAGCAACCTTAACAAAGGCGATTGATACTGAACTGATCAAGCATCGGTTTTGGAATTAGTCGTGGTGCCCGGACGAAAGGAAGTGGGCTGCAACATCCCCACGTTGTGGGGCAAGTCCAGACGTGCAAATGTCGAGTTTGGTTGTCCTAAAGCGTCAAACAAGTTGCAATACGTGGAGAAGAACGGTGCCTCCGATGGCACCGACTGCAGTGCAGCGAAGACAAGAGGTGGAGTAGAAACATCAAGTTGGGAAAGTACGGGAGGAAGGGCTTAGGATGTCGAGTGGAGATGTGGCGAAGCATCAACGGTGCATGGGCCCCGCAAGATTGTGCTTCAAGCGTAACGACGAGTGACGCGGAGGGAAGTAAGCTGCCGCCTTTATTATCAGGGTGCCCAAGAGCAGCACTCATCGACGTTGCCTCAATCAGCCTCATGCCTCCGAGCTCCGCTTCGCCATCACCACTCATCGCACTCAGCAAACACGCTCGCGTAGTAGGAATCACCGGTCCGGAGGAAAATGCCGAAGTTAATGCCGAGGTTGACTGTTCCTTCCGATGCTCATTTGAAGGCAGCCTCGTTGACCAGTGTGCGCTCGCATGAGCCGTGTTCTCCGAGAGAAGAAGACCGCGGTATTCTAATCCCGACTGCAGGCACGACGCCTTTATGCTCCGCCAGTTCCGCCACCTCATGCGCGTCGGGTACGCGAGTCGTCGCGGATGATGTGTGATGCAGTGATCGCAGACGCATGGCATTAAAGGCGTGTTTGAAAATTGTCTGCCAGGGTGGATCCAACTGAAGCAATGATCAGCGCAACACGCAGCAACGTAAAGCACGAGGAAATGCTGCGAAGGCGAGTCGTAAATGCAGGTCTCATGATCCCCCTCCCCTCGCCCCTCAC
Source organism: Dipylidium caninum (assembly GCA_017562135.1). Taxonomy (NCBI): domain Eukaryota; kingdom Metazoa; phylum Platyhelminthes; class Cestoda; order Cyclophyllidea; family Dipylidiidae; genus Dipylidium; species Dipylidium caninum. The sequence continues at coordinate 2,672 of QEYB01001105.1, forward strand.
CCCCGCGTGTGAGCGCGAATCCATCCTAGTGGCATACCGTCTCGGTAGGCACCCACTGGGGAGAAGTACTTCTCCTGCCGCTCGTGGAACTCAAGGAATGTGCCCGCCAGCTTTCGCAATCCTTTATTACCCGGCGTAAAGAGGAACTTTTCCTGACAATTTCCGATGCCCAACCTTCGGACCGTCGATCTCACCTCCACTGAACTTAAGGACTTTGCAGTCTACCCCGACGTCACATATCAAGCCAAATCGGCTCGCTATGTGAGGCCTATGTTGTGGTCAGGGCCATCAGATTTTCTATAGACTTGTGGCAGAGGAGAAAAGCTTTTGGTGGTCGTGAGGAGAGCGACTCAGCAGGAGTTGCATACTGCTTCGAAGCATCCCACAGTATCCGCCTATATTTTGTTCGATGCCTGCCAACATTCTTCCACACTGAGCCTAAGAGACGTCTGGTCCAATGAATTGTCTGCGTAGAGCCGAGTCTGAAGTGCAGTTTTCATCAAGAGGTTTGCATGTCTCGGTAGCAGAACATCAGTGAGCCGTAAGGACTTGCAGTAGGAACTGCCCCATTTTTCCCCCAACCTATACTTGAATCTATCAACCTGCACTCTGTGAAGTAGGGGAACACTCTCGACCCTTCTTCACATTTGCACCGGGGTACTCATGCGGCACTTCTAGCGAATGGCTGTGTTCCACGGTTTCGCTGAGGCAACTCAAAAAATAGTTGTACCACTGCTGCTTCGGAAAGCGGCTAATACGTGGTGGGAAAGGACAGTTGGGTTGTCGAGGCTCAGGGCCAATTCACCTGCGTCTTTGGTGGGGCCTCACCTCCTGTGCCGGTAACATGTCATTGTCCACTGAGAAGTGCGGCGCCTGCATGAAGCGAAACAAGTGACGTGAACTGGGAAGTTGGGGAAGAAGGCTTGACGCAGAGTGAGATGCTCTCCTCCTCTGCCTAGCATAGCAGTTTTGTTTGGAGCAAAAGTCTACTTTGGGCTGTCCTCGGAAAGGTGATAGGTGGGAATGTGGGAGGACTTCAGTGCACAAATAAATTTCACTGCTTACATAACTGGAGGACGGAAATTTGTGTGGGAAGGCAATTCTGAGAAGCACGACAAACGTTCCTCTCATTTCCTCAACCCATGTAAACTGCAGCCTACGTGTCGTGGGTTTGTACTCCTCTTCTTCAGCGCGCATTTTTAAGGTCGCTCGATGTTCCGTTTGAAACAACAGGCCGGAGTGCGTAGAACAGTCATTCCACGCCAAATAAGTCAAGCGGATGAGCAAAAATAACCGGATGATTTATGATTGGTGGGAGAATTTTCCAAAAGTTTACTTCTTCCGCGCAAACTTCATAGTCTGTCTCAACTGCGTATTCAACAACCCCTTGTGCTGCTGTTATATGCGTGACTCCTTCTCCCACCGCCGATGTTTTCCAATGCTCTCCTCATGTCTTGCCACCGCCGCCTCAACAGCCGCTCTGATGCAGATACGCCGAAGGTGTTACGGACGGTCGACTGGGTTAGTGCCCAGCAGAGATGCAAAACATCCCGCCACTGCGACACTGGCGGAGTTGCCGCACTCTAACATAACTCGGTGTTGCCGAGAGACAGCCACGGGCGGCCCTGTGAACAAAATGGTTTTGCGAGTCTTCGGCTCAGTCTGTGCAACCCGCCGTGCAGGTTCGAGGGAGGCGGCAGAAGACGATTTCGCCCTGCCTCGGGCAGGTCGCTCTCGACATTTCATACGAATCGAGCTGAGGAGCCCATAAGTGGTTAAAAGCCAGGCTGTTCATTGCTGCATTCTCCCATTTCCCTCGTCTTCACCTTTTGAGGTGTACTACTTTTCGGTCAAATTGCATCTTTTGCAGGTGTGTTCGACAAAAGTCTCTTTCTCCTCTGCCACAAGTTAATGAAACTGATGGCCTTGACATAGGCCTCACATAGGAGCCGATTTGGCTTGAGATGTGGCGTCGGGGGTAGACTGCAAAGTCCTTAAAGGGTCAGTGGATGGTGAGGTCGACGGTGCCGAAAGGTGGGCAGTCGGAAATTTGTCAGAAAAGTTCCTCTTTTACGCCCGGTAATAAAGGGATTTGCGCAAGCTGTGCGGGCACATTGTCCTTCCCTTGAGTCTCCACGTAGCGGCAGGAGAAGTACAATTCTCCCAGTGGGTGCCTGACCGAGACGGTCTGCACTAGGAATGGATTGGTAAGGGCGGGTGGAGGGGCAGGGGGAGGGCGAGGGCGAGGGGGGAGGGGGATCTGAGAACCTGCTATTTACGACTCGCCTTCGCAGCATTTCCTCGTGCCTACGTTGCTGCGTGTGCGCTGATCATTGCTTCAGTTGGACTCCACCCCGTGGCAGACAATTTTCAAACACGGCCTTTTAAATGCCATGCTCTGCGATCACTGCATCACAACATCATCCCGCGACTCGCGTAACCCGACGCGCAAACGTGAGGGCGGACTGGCGGAGGATTAAAGGCGCGTGCCTGCCAGTCTCGATAGAATACCGCGGTCTCTCGTCTTTCTCTCGGAGAAACACGGTGGGTGGCTTTCATGCGAGCACACTGGTCAACCGAGGCTTGCCTTCAAATGAGCATCGGAAGGAACAGAGTCAACCTCGGCATACTCGGCATTTTTCCTCCGACCGGTGATTCCTACTTACGCGAGCGCTGTGCGAGATAAGTGCCGTTGGTGGGGTGATGGGCGAAGCGGAGCTCGGGAGGATGAGGCCTGTTTGAGCCAGACGTCGATGAGTGCTGCTCTGTGGGGCACCCTGATATAAAGGCGCAGCTCCTTCCCTCCGCGTCACTCGTCGTACGCTGAGCACTCTGCGGGCCCATGCAGCCGTGATGCTTCGCACATCTCCACTCGACATTCCTAAGCCCTTCCTCCCTGTACTTTCCCCAACTGATGTTTCTACTCCACTTCTTGTCTTCGATGCACTGCAGTCGGGCACGACGGGAGGCACCGTTCTTCTCCACGTAATTGTCAACTTGTTTTGACGCTTTGGACAACCAACTCGCATGCCGTCTGAACTTGCCACCACAACGTGGGATGCTGCAGCCACTCCTTCGTCCGCGCACCCCACGACTAATTCAACCGATGCTTTGGATCAAGGTTCAGGGAGGAATATATAACCGCTGCACGGGTTGTTCTGACGATCGCCGCTTGCCTTTCCGTTCCTTTCTACCTCTCAGTTCTCTTTAATGAGTTTTACAAACGGGAATCCCTTTGTTTTCGGCTCACTTTAATGTCGCCTTAAATGTAACATTTGTTACAGCAACTTCATCCCTTGAAATAGGTCTTCGGTAACCTCGCTCCACAGCAACCGGCTCTGCGCTCAAAAGAGCTCAGCCCATCCATCGCTCGTTAGAGAATCAAATCCCATGGGGTGAAATGAGCTCGCTCAGAGAGTATGGTCGGAGTATCAGGCCCTTTTTGGAAGGGTGGCCTTTCGCTTTTCCTCTCGGCTTCAGGGGCCAAAACCGCGGTGCCTCCCCTCAGAGATTGGTGCGAGCGAAGCGCAAACCGGGCGGAGTAGACCGCCTCCGCCCCGTCGATCAGATGTCAATTGCGGCACAAAGTGATCGGCAGCGAGTTGAATTGACAACACGACCTGCCTCTCTCCAGCGACGTGGGGCAAACTGCCCACATGATATTCTGCCTCTGTGGTGAGGAAGTGATCATACGCACTCTGGTTTGCCCTCCTTCACCATTCCCCCATGGCGGCAAGAGGCAGGCCGTTACTGTCGCCTTCATCCCGCTGCAGGCTACCTCATGCCGCGGTTGCTTCAGATCGACGGGCAGTTGCAGTCGTGAGGCCAATGCCACAGACAATAAGAGACACCGTCGGAGACGCCACTCAGACACCATCAAATGCCAGCTTTTGGCAAGAAAGGAGGAGGTGCTCGCCCTTCACCTTAGCACATCATTCGCAGTTAAGTGCACGTTAAACGCAGTGCAAGTCGTTGAGACCGCAAACCAACAGCTCTCTTTCACAGCCGCATGCGACTCCGCGCTCCTTCTCCTCCGCCGACGGAGCAGGTCTCGCCTACTGAGAGAAATTCTGCCTCATTGCACCAGCTTGTCCCCCTGACTTGAACGGCGTCGCCTTTGACTAAACGAGGGCTCTTTTGCTAGCAAAACAACCACGTCATATGCACATGCGCCAGACACTCTGACCCGCGATCTGTTCGTCAAAGTGAGAATGTCGATTCTTTACAATGCCTGGTGGTCACCAACACAAACCCTCAGCGGTTTGCATTAGGCGACGGAACTGCGTCGACTGCCTGTCCGACAGAGGGCGAGCACAATGCGGTCTCTCTCCACGTGGTGGCCGGTCTGCCACACCACCAACCTCTCCCTATAACGAACTTCATTGGCAGCACAAACGTCGCACGTGCACTTTTCTATATATAAGCCCGCTTACAACTTCCGTTTCTTCGCGCAGGTGACCTGGTGCTTGCTTATGGTGGCAGGATAGGGTGGTCTCCCCAAACGCAAGTGTGTCTGTTGCGACGTAGGAGGATGGCGGAGGTCGCGGAGGGCGGAGGCGGAGGCGGAGGAGTATATAGGAGGACTCTCGGGTCACCACTCGCGGCGGAGATGGAAGCTGTCAGCATTCTCTCGGCTCTGCGCTTCGGATGATTGTAGTTTCTCACGCCGAGACACATTAAAAATATTCTTAACTATCGCCTCCGTTTCTTAATATGCATCTGTCTTGTGTTTGCTCATTCAGGACTGCTGCCTCTACTGAGTAGTCTCAACTGACGGTTTTGGAGCAAATTCATCACTGCAAGCACAGACCGAGTGGAGGGCGAGTTGAGGAGAGCAGCCAACTTCTCGGTTATTTTCAGCTCCCGCACGTGGGCATGTAAAAAACTAGCATCGCAGCTGCGGGCAACTTGTATCGTTTGTCCTCATGTCTAACGAAACAATGGTCATGTCAATTCTGCTACTGTTGAAAGGAGAGAAAGACAAGAAGCCGAGCTTCTACATTCGTTATGACTGTCATCAACTTCTTACCCAACCTCGCCTACCTTCTTCTCTTTCCGAACAACTTCACTTGATCCGGTTTGGTTCCGCTTGAATGGCCCTCGACTGGTCATTCGCTCCTCCATCGCAACACTCACAAGCGGACTCGGAGCCAGGAGTTGAATTGTGACCCGCTAAGATCGCAACCCCACCCCATGAAGGTCCAACGTAAATAGACTCTGCTTCCGGCGCGGGAGACGCGGAAACAGACGATCCACGCATGCACTCTTCCTTCACCAAGCCACTTTATGGCAGACGCGAAATGAGCCGTGGCACTTACTGAAATAATTGTGCCAGAACGACAGGGCTTCGCTTTTAAGCATCATTTCATCACAAAATACGGCCTTTTCGGCTTCCAAACCGTCAGCCACTTTCTTTTTGTAAGCACCCAAAGCTTGGCAGTGTTCGTGGTGCCCTTTCTTCCCTCACCCACGCGGCTATTTGAAATTGGGCAAATTAACTGCGCACTTCGTGTAGAGACCGCGCTTTAAATTAATCGTGTACACCTGCCGACTTGGCGACAATAAAGTGCACAAGCAAGACGGACACCAGCAGCTTTATTAAGAGGGGAAGGAGGAGGAGAGTGAATGGGCCAAGTGCATCAGGGGCGAGTCGCGCCACGGACGCGTTGATCACGTCGGCCTTCTCCATCTCCCCTAGGGGCTGCGCCGAGCGTCTCTCTCGCTCCGGCATCCTACTACGCACGTTGGAGAATTCGTTGGGTCGAGTGGTGGGCGAGCAGGCATCAATGCCGCTCACGAGGTGAGAGAGAAGGAACAGGGCCAGAAGGCGCATGTTCGACGTCTTCCTTCGTGTTGCCGTGGCCTCTTTTTATAGGGGAGGTTGGCGGTAAAGCGGCACACTGGGCACCTCGTGGAGGTGAGCGCTTTGTGCTCTGCTTTGTCGGCAACAGGCGCTCGACCCAGTTCACGTCGCCCGACTGACCTCGTGTGGTTGCCACCACATCGTGCAACACTCCACATTTTGCAAACTCTGTCGACGACAGTGGCAGACAGGGACGTGTGTGTGCATGTGATGTGGTTGTTTTGCTGGCGACGCCGCTCAGGCAGCGGGACATGGCGGTGCATTTGGGACAGAATTTCTCTCAGTCGCCAAATCCTCGTCAGCGGATGCGAGGCGGCGCAAAGTCGCCTGAGGCTGGTGAACGAGAGCCGGTGGTTGTGAATTCCCTCCAAGTCTCTTAGGCTGCACTCCGAGTAACGATGCACTCAGTGCGGAACCACTCACAGGAGTGGAAGACGAGCACCTCCTACGTGCTTACCAAAAACTGTCAATCGTAGGTCTGCAACGTGATGATATCCAAGTGGCCTCTTCGAACATGTCGTCCATCGTGTGTGACATTAACCTCCCAACTGCAAGTCTGCAGTAACATCAGTGGAAATTAGCGGATGATGGCCCATCACCCTGACAAGATGCGAACACTTTGACAAAGTTCGCATTCTTACGAGGCCTCTGGCCATTCCGATCTTAGTAGAGAGACCCGTGGAACATCTGAACTGTACGATGAGACTGCGTGGTAGAAAGGAGGTTGCGGTAGCGCCACGAGATACCATCTGAGTGGCAAAGTCGACAATCGTCCCTCATTTGCGGGTCAGCCTGTAATTTCCTCACAACACTAATTGTCAAGAGCGGCGGCCAGGACGCCCACAGAGTTGGCGTAGCTGAAGTTCCCTGCTTTGATTCATGTCATATTGAAAGTTAAGAAGGGCCGCTTTGCAATGCTTACCTTTTCTTTTTTGTACTTCCCACGAAATGAACTCCCAAGGTGGATGCCTCTGTATGTGGTACATGTAAGGCGATGCCAAGGGCTGCTCATTGGGCATGGACACGTCGAAGGTGGCCTGCACACACGTCGTGTGGCCGTTAGCATTTCGCCTGGTCCCCCGCTCAGTCCTCGCTAACGCCTTCCTCGACATCACCGTCATAATGGCTGTTGAGGCTGGTGGTTAGACACGAAGCTGACACTTTTTATCGGCGCATGAGAATGCAGCCACTCATTTGCGGTGCAATCGAGATCATCAGTAAATGCTTTGAGGCGACACATTTGGACATTGCACGACATCTCCTTCGCCCCGACTGATCATGCAGGAGACGCAAGAGGTGGAACGCCGCCACACTCTCCCCCGAGAAAGCGCCAACAACCTCACAGTCGAAGGAGGAGAGGCGCACGAACAGAGTTGGCTCCAGCCAATGTCGAAGACGACCCCTTCATCGACATTGCGTTGAGCACTGTGAGGCCACGCGAGGCAAACGGCACAAGAAAATAAAGTCGTTGTTGAGCAGAAAATCACCTCGTGACCCATAAACACTCATTCAAGCACATATTCTCGACTAACAAAGGGGTTTCACTCAGGCGGTGTGAATGCGAAAATAGGCCGAGTGGTGCGACCAACAATGGGCGAACGGAGAGGGCGAGAACCGAGACGGCATTTTCCAATCGCCCACGTGTCTGGTTGGGCGACACGTCGTGAGAAAGAATCCACCGATGTGAAGTGGTGGGAAGTGGAAGCCTACATGGGTTAGCGGCAGTTGGAGGCCCGAGTTTCCCCCTACCAACCAAGAAAGTTAACACTGGTCGAGGTCTCTTACTGTCGCCGATCTCGTCTCAAAGCCTGCATCCGCAGGTTGAATTGCAGTCGCTGCTCCCGCAGAGTCCAAGCATGACGCCGCTGCGTTATCTGCTTCAGCGCAGACAGATGCCCTTGTTCTGAAAGACCGACACAGACTGCCTCGCACGTCCGTTTCCAACCGTCATAGTCATAAGTCTAACCAGTGTTTCCAATTGCTCGGGCCACTTATCATTTGTCACAACCCTCGAATTCTCCTTCGCTGTACTTCCGAGAGCGTAGCTCCTTTACAGTCAGCTGCGCCTCCTTCTGTTTCACCTCACTCTACTTTCACGAATGTCCTCCTCCCACTGCAATGTGTCGAAGGAGAGAGACGCATTTCAGTAGTGGCATACTCCAAAAACCACCTCACTCACATCTGCCTCGTGTGCCATCTCCTCTAACAGTGGCACCCTTCCTTCGAGGCTACCACAGGAGTCTGTTCTTCTGTTCGAGACTTTACATTAATAAAGAGTCAGGAGGGTTGGTTTCACTAGGGTGTTTTTGGTCTCTGGCAGGAGAACGGTGTCCCCATTCATTGCTTAAATGCATGTGCTATCGGAAATTAGTGCGAGCGAAGCCTGTCGTTCTGCACAATTATTTCAGTAGTGCCACCTTCCTTCAACCAGCTCATTCGCGTCTGCCACCTGTGCGTCCCTTGAACCTCAACTCCGGCGCACATCTGCCAGTCCTTCATTTTCAGTGTCTTCACTTCTACTTGCCCTCCGCTCCTGCTGCAAATTCTCCTCAGCTTGGTGCACTTCCTCCTCCCTTCTTCTGATGGAGAAAAGGACCTGCTTCTCCTTGCAACGCTTTCCTGTTCACATGCACAAAAGCTGCGTCTTCTCAACCAACGGTGGCACCCTCCTTTAAGGCTACCGTGGACGTCTGTTCTTTTGTCCAGACGAGATGGATTGATTTCTATAGGGTATTTTTTGGTCTCCCGCCGGAGAGCAGAGTCTATTTACGTTGGTTAAAGTAGTCACAGCTAAGAGGAAATTGGCACGAAAACAGTTTATGTGGCAGTGGCAGTGGCAGTGGCAGTGGCAGTGTTCATGTGCTCCTTGTGGGAATTTGAATTGAGAAGAAGAAAGTTACTGAAGACCGTCAGTAGAGACTTCCGGAGGATTTGTGACTGTCTGACTAGATTTGTCCGGCCCTCCGACCACTCGACAAAGGCAGCAAACACGACGCCGATAAAAAGATGTTTGTTTAAGAAGGGAGGAGACCGAATAGTCTGTATGCGTCTCAAATGGGAAATCACATCAGAGCGAGGGCTGATTCCATCTTCCCCAAAGGCTGCACCGAGTGTCTTCCTGCTCTGGCATCCTCCTCCGTGTGCTGTTGATGTCCTTGAAAGTTCAATGGCATCGAGCAGGTATCGGCATTACTTACGAGGAGAGAAGGAGAAAGAGAAGGAACAGGGCCACAACGTGCATGTCGACGTGCTTCTCCGTGTTGCCATGGCCTCGCTTTTATAGGGGAGGTTGGCGGTAAAGCGGCACACTGGCACCTCGTGGAGGGTGAGCGTTTCGTGGTCTGCTGTATCGACACAAGCAGTCGACCCAGTTCACGTCGCCGTGCAAACCGCGGTGCGGTGGCCACCAGGTATGGCAACAATCAACAGTTTTCGCTGTAATGTAGTTGTTGTGGTAGTCCTCCTGGTTAAACGCGAATGATTGTCTTCCGGTGGTAAATCTCCCCTATCGTCTGCAAGTGGCTCCCTATGACAGGCCACGTAGACGCACTAGCATCTCCTCCCTTCTTGTCAGAAACAGCCATTTGATGGTGTCTGAGTGGCGTTTCGCAACGTGTCTTTCATCGCCTGTGGCATTCGCTTCGCAACTACATCTGCCCCGGAGAGCCCCGGAGAAGAGCCCTCGTCGACGTCTACTTAACAGGCCTCATTCTCGGAGCTCCGCTTCGTCATCTCCACTCAAAGGCACTGGCACCACACTCGGGTAAGAAGGAATCATCGCAGTGCTGCTCACCCACTCCCCTCCTGTCCGCCAGTAGTCAAGTTTTCCACACGACTCTCTCGGGGATGGCAAAGCAGTTGGTTCGACATTCACTGGCAGAGTGCGGTGTTGTGTGAGCTTTTAGTGCATGAGTTTGGGGATTCTTTAGTGTACCGTGCGGTTTAGTGCATTGCTCATCGTCAACGCGTGTGGTTTCCGTTGGGCGACAAGTGGCTTTCTGTGGTGGTTTGTTGCAAACTGAAAGCCACTCAACATTTCCATCTACACTGCCAACGCTGAGCTTCCAACCACCTGAGGAGGCTTTCACGCCCCATCATGTTAGTCTCCGCTCATCACGCGAACCATCGTAATGAGACTAGGACATCAGGCACTTTTCTGCCTTTGGGCTGCCTCCATATCGTCTAAGCTGATGTCACACAGGCCAGCGGGACATGGCGGTGCATTTGAGGCAGAATTTCTCTCAGTCGCCAAATCCTCGTCAGCGGATGCGAGAGACTTTTAATGGTGAATTCTCCCCTATCGTCTGCAATTGGCTCGTCATGATAGGCACATGACGGATTCAAGTCGACCGTAGCGATCGCCGGCTGGCGTCAAGAGAGAATCACTGGCTCATGAGGGAGACCACTTGACATTCTCTCAATTACAAAGCCTCCACCCAAACCACCCCCAAATTGCACAGGCAAATGCCTCCACGGGCTACCAATTGTGTCATTTTACTACAAACCTCTCCTATGAAAGCAACCTCATCGCGTCACGAGGAAAGACGTCGAAATAAACTTTGCGGCCCTGTTCCTTTTTTCCTCCTCGTAGGTGACACTGCTCGGTGCCGCTAAATTTCAAAAAACTTCCATAGCGCCCGTAGGAGGATGCCGGAGCGAGAACGATGCTCGGTGCAGCCTTCGGGGAAGATGGAAAGAGCCAACGCACTCGGCCTCGCTCTGATGTAACTCCTTTTGATAGACATGCAAACTTTTCACGTTCCATTGGGTGGCCCCACCCAATGGATTCCTCCTCCTCTTCACTCGCCTTGAGGAGTTAGCAACGCATGTACAATCATGAGCTCTCGTTAGGTGAGGGAATTTTTAAGACCACCTGGAGGCTTAAGCGTCGGAGTTAGTGGTAGGTCTACGTACAACTGTGTGAGTGCCGTCCACGGTCGGAGGCGACATTCTGCTCTGATAGCATCCCCTTGCGCTTGGCAAATAGAGTGGAGAACCCGATCGGACCAATGCTGTCGGACAACATGGGAGAGGCGCTAAGACGTGGTAGGACTGGCCCCCTTCCGGTAATATTCATTGCCAGCTGAGAAGTGTGGAAGCTGCTGGAGCAAACCAAGCGACGTGAACTGGGAAGCGGGGAAGAGGGCTTGACGAAGAGTAAGATGATCGTCTTCCCTGCCTAGCACAGTACTTTTGGTCGCAATAAGAGTCTAACCTGTTGTCCTCGGAGTCACTGGAGTGCAATGGGAGCGTGCAGAGGCCGCGACAATGCTACTGCCGATATGACTGTGACTGACACAAACACCGATTTGAAGCAGCCACGTGGCTTTCGAGTCAGAACAACTTTCTGCAGGGAGGTAGGCCGAAGTGAGATCATTTGGCCACTTGGCGTCGTCAGGGCTGTCTGTGGACTGACGCGCTCTTCCGCTGATCATACGAGAGTAATGTCGTCTAGACAGTCTAAGACAAGGTAGATGGGAGGAGGACAGAGTGTCCATGTGGTCGTCTTCCAGTCAGTCCGCCCTCCCCTTAGCACTCGAGTCTTCATGCGATCCTCGTACCCGCATCCGCATCCTCATCCGCATCCGCATCCACAATCCAAAGATTATAGACGACAGGTGACATCTTGAGAGATGAATAGAAAGCTGGATGGACCGTTCCCATCTGCCTGGGTAGATGCAAGAACACCTAAAGGGGAGGAAAGGCTTGGTGGAAGGACTGAGTACAATTGTCTAGGTGCCGTCCACAGCCGCCTGAGTACTATGTCGGTCGGAGGCGATATTCTGCTCTGATAGCATCCGTTGGTGTGTGCGTGATGCCGCTAAAAACCAAGGCCTCCCCAGCGCGAGTAGAGAAATACCGGTTTTTTGGCAGTCCACTTAAGTTACTAGGACATACATTAAGGGCAACAATTAGATGCCAGTTCGTTCCACTGCTATTCTCGCTTCTTGCTTCCGTTGGGAAGAAGAAGTCAGAGTCGGTGGCAACCACCATGAGAGGTCGCTGTGATTGACAATAACGAATCATGCGGCATGCCACACCAACACTAAATCCGCATCGGTCCATTTTGAGTTTAAGTTTAAGTGGAGCGGCGTGACACGTGTTTCGTGAAGCTCCAGGCGTCTCACCGAAATGCAAATGCATGCTGCTGTCTGTAAAGTTTAGATTCTAAGCTCACTTGACAATATTAATGGCATTCAGATCATTCTGCCTCAAGAAGCCTCCTACCACCTCGGCAGATGAAGATTTCGTGGCTGATTGCAATCCTGCATCAAGTAAACTAGCATGTCTCGTTGACCTGGGTCGCTTCGCCTTTAGCCAGAACGATGCTGTTTGACAGCCCAATGACAGCAGAACATGCACACACGCCAGTTGTTTTGTCGCCCTCATCAGCAAAGCCGAAATGTGTGGATTGTTGCACCACGTGGTGGTCACCTCACCGAGACCAAGCTAGAAATGTGAACTGGACCGTCGACTTGCCGCGACAGAGCAGAGAACGAGGCGGTGACCCTCCAAGTGCTATTCAATTTTCCACTCTGCCGACAAACTCTCCTATAAAAGCGACTTCATGGCAGCACGAACGAAGACAGACGTTGACATGCACTTTGTGGCCCTCTTTCTTCTCTTTCTCCTCGCGAGTGCCACTCATGCCTGCTTGGGGGGCAGACGTGTGAGGGTCTCCTCCAGAGCGGATGATTCTGGTGAAGGAAGGAGGATGGTGGAGGGAGGAAGACGCTCGGCGCACCACTCGAGGGAGATGGAAACCGTCAGCATACTCGGCTCTGCCTTGATGTAATTACTCCCCACTTGATTGCCATTCGACGCATTCGCTCTCCTCCGCTTCTTAATAAAAGTGGCTGCCATTGGTCTTGCGTTTGCGATGCTTTATCGTCGAGTTGGTTGGGCGGACAAACTTATTCAGCCTGCAAACTCTACTGAGGAGGTCTCAAGCGGCAGTCTTGAGCAAATTTCTTCTCCCCACTTCAAATAATCGCACGGAGTGGAGGGCGAGTTGAGGCGAAGCGTGATAGGCAGCAACTTCTCGGTTGTTTCGGTTGCCGCGTCATGCCATCGCGTGTGCAGAGGTCGGTGGGGCTAAGGAGGCTGTGAGATTGTTGTTCCAGAGCTTTCTTGCCTAAATCAACCGTTAACAAGTGATTCCACTCTTAAAGAAACTCCCTCGGTAGGCTCCTACGTGGCTGTTGAGACTCGGGCACTGTGTAAGTTACATCGAAAGGTTTCGAAAAAATACTTTGTCTAACATTGGAACCTCAGTAATAGGTTTCTTATTCGTTGGAGGGGAGAATGCAAAAGCATGCTTCTGGGAGATTTGAAAGCCTTCAGCACGCGATGGAATGGTTGTGTATGTTGTATTACAAGGTTGGATGACTTCAGCACCTCTAATTAGTCCACAAGCTGCCGGTTATGATTTAATTTTGCTTCCTCACACTGCATCCTCTTGAGGATTTCCAGTTCTGCTCAGTAATCATAAAAGTCCACGCCTCTCGACAACTTCAGGGAGCGTGTAGATAATCAACAAACTAAGAATTTTTATAACGAAGTTGAGGGCGTTAACTCTCATTACCTCATGGCATTTCTGGTGGTTATCAGGGGAAATTAACTAAGACAATGACAAGTATACTTTTCTGCCCAAGAAGAGAAGAAAACCAACACAAATCCCGATTAGTGAACACAAAAAGTGCACAATCAAAGGAGAATTCACCTTCCACTCAATGCAACGGTAACGTCGATTTCTCTTTTTTTGTAAAAAATTTGCGACAGTGGCAACTCGGGTTCAAGATTGGGGAGAACAATTGTCCCGGTGGAGGCTTTGTGTCTCTTGTCCGAGCACAACTACGGTGATTGGAATATGCTAGGCTGGGAAACACGTCAGCATGACGAGGGTGACATGTGGAATACGGAAATGGAACAGGAAAAGTGTGTGGACCACACTTCTTGCAGTGATATTGGCAGTAAAATGGCAATTTCCGGTGTTGTATACCTTTCGATCGCCCAAATTTCACCTCGATGTGAATGTGAATTCTAGCTGAGTTCCGAAACAGGGGGAAAAAGGTACTGTCTTTTGCCAAGGCGGGACAGCTTCTGGTCAAATTCTTATAAAAAATTAGAGAGCTGATTCCCTCTCTATGAACTTATACCAGTTTGTCAAGTAAAATTAAGGGTCTTAAGCACTTTTAAGACTAATCCACTCAAATATATGCAGGAGGCAAGGAAGTAGAAGTGGCAATTGAGAGGTCAAGGCAAAGGAGTTAAATTTCCCGAGGAGGAGGAGTGCTTGAGCCCAAACATAATTTGCCACCCGGGGAACAGGGGGAAGGCGGCGGAGGGCCCTGTTTTGGAGGGTACTCGAGAGGCGAAAGACGCGAAGACAAACGCACGAATCACCAAATGTCTGGTCATAGCCAAGAATCCCTCGCCCGGATTTGCCTCTAATCCCGTTAGAGCGTTCAAGGCGTGTATGTGTGTGTGGCGGGCAAAGGAGGCGGGGTCCCCGTGTGCGTGCATGTGCGTGTTTACGTGAACAAAAGGGTGTGTTTGTGTGCAAAGGACTAATTTACACCTGCGCGGCAGACTGATTAATGAATATGCTCACAAAAATATCACCACAATAGCCAAACCAAAACATCCCAGGCTAAGCACATCGCCTCTGTCCCACCGCACACGCACACACCATCCACGCATGGTTGCCGTGACACTTGGACGAGATTCAGACGTGGAGGCAACACCACTTCATGCCTGAGTCCCGATGATTGCGGCTTCAGTCTTCTCCCCCCCCCCCCCCCCGATTAAGCAGGTGTTCACTCCGTCATACGGTTGGCAACGTATCACACACATCCACCGTTCCCATGTCAGTGACGAGTTAGTTTCCTCAGAGTTTGACTCGAGTTCTCGTTGTTCGATATGTCTATGGCCAAACAATGCCATGTCAATGCCATTTCTCTGTTGAAAGAATGTAATGTTTTAGAAGCTTAAGCGGATGCGCAGCCCAACATTAGGTGGGCACTCCACAAGCTTTGGGTCAGTGAGGACGCGCAGGCGGTGGGAGTCCACATACACACAGTTGTTTCAGTCACGTTGGGTGCTCGCAAGCGAGTAAAGGAAGTCTCGAGTTCTTTTCCTTTGGAGTCCAATCTCCTTCGACTTGACTATTTAGATGGAAATTGCGGGAGGCAACTTCCCACCACTGTCCTTCTCTTCTCCTCCCTAGGCGGGTGGAGTGCAATTGAAAAACAGAGGGTAAGCGTGATGTCATTTGCCTGTACAATTTGGGAGTGGTTTGGATGGAGGCTTTGTAATTGAGAAATGTCAAGTGGCCTCCCTCATGAGCCAGTGATTCTCTCTTGACGCCAGCCGGCGATCGCTACGGTCGACTTGAATCCGTCATGTGCCTATCATGACGAGCCAATTGCAGACGATAGGGGAGAATTCACCATTAAAAGTCTCTCGCATCCGCTGACGAGGATTTGGCGACTGAGAGAAATTCTGCCTCAAATGCATGTCTCTCAATGCCAAAGTAGACGCATTAATAAACAATCCTGAAAGGTTAATTTCTACCGTTCAACCAGCAGTGCATGACAAGACACTTGTGAGACAATCAAGGCTGACCAGACATGCACTCCTGGCTGGCGAAGAGAGACTCGGCCAACCGAGATGGCACCGCGTTCCCCTGCGAGGCTCATTGACTCCGACTCCGCCCGCGAAGGTGCTTGTGAGTGTTGCGGAGCCCGACTTTCGTCCTCGCCTCCTCTGCAATGGCTTTGAGTACTAGGGAGCGAATGACCAGTCGAGGGCATTCAAGTGGTCACGAAGTTTCTTGATCAAGTGAAGTTGTTCGGAAAAGAGAAGAAGGTAGGCAATTGACAATTAGTGTTGTGAGGAAAATTACAGGCTGACCCGCAAATGAGGGACGATTGTCGACTTTGCCACTCAGATGGTATCTCGTGGCGCTACCGCAACCTCTTTCTACCACGCAGTCCTCATCGTACAGTTCAGATGTTCCACGGGTCTCTCTACTAAGACCGGATGGCCAGAGGCCTCGTAAGAATGCGAACTTTGTCAAAGTGTTCGCATCTTGTCGGGTGATGGGCCATCATCCGCTAATTTCCACTGATGTACTGCAGACTTGCAGTTGGAGGTTAATGTCACACACGATGGACGACATGTTCTGAAGAGGCCACTTGGATATCATCACGTTGCAGACCTACGATTGACAGTTTTTGGTAAGCACGTAGGAGGTGCTCGTCTTCCACTCCTGTGAGTGGTTCCGCACTGAGTGCATCGTTACTCGGAGTGCAGCCTAAGAGACTTGGAGGGAATTCACAACCACCGGCTCTCGTTCACCAGCCCCAGGCGACTTTGCGCCGCCTCGCATCCGCTGACGAGGATTTGGCGACTGAGAGAAATTCTGTCCCAAATGCACCGCCATGTCCCGCTGGCCTGAGCGGCGTCGCCAGCAAAACAACACAATCACATGCACACACACGTCCCCTGTCTGCCACTGTCGTCGACAGAGTTGCAAAAATGTGGAGTGTTGCACGATGTGGTGGCAACCACACGAGGTCAGTCGGCGACGTGAACTGGGTCGAGCGCCTGTGCCGACAAAGCAGAGCACAAAGCGCTCACCTCCACGAGGTGCCCAGTGTGCCGCTTTACCGCCAACCTCCCCTATAAAAGCGAGGCACGGCAACACGAAGGAAGACGTCGACATGCGCCTTCTGGCCCTGTTCCTTCTCTCTCACCTCGTGAGCGGCATTGATGCCTGCTCGCCACCACTCGACCCCAACGAATTCTCCAACGTGCGTAGTAGGATGCCGGAGCGAGAGAGACGCTCGGCGCAGCCCCTAGGGGAGATGGAGAAGGCCGACGTGATCAACGCGTCCGTGGCGCGACCTCGCCCCTGATGCACTTGAGCCCATTCACTCTCCTCCTCCTTCCCCTCTTAAATAAAGCTGCTGGTGTCGGTCTTGCTTGTGCACTTTATTGTCGCCAAGTCGGCAGGTGTACACGATTAATTTAAAGCGGTCTCTACACGAAGTGCGCAGTTAATTTGCCCAATTTCAAATAGCCGCGTGGAAGTGGAGGGAGAAGGGAGCACACGAACACTGCCAAAGAAAGCTTTGGGATGCTTACAAAAAGAAAGTGGCTGAAACGCAGAAAGTCTGACAAAGTGGAACGCCGCCACAATCCCCGCTGCGATGACGGCGACGGTCGCACAGTCGAGGGAGGAGAGAGACGCAACACCAGAGTTGGCTCTCTCCTCAGTAAACATGTTGAAGTCGCGTTTCTCGCTCCAACTCCACAAATGAACAGTCGCAGTCGTAAGGGGAGAGAAGACCAGTCACATGAAGTGCGAAAAGGCCACATGGACATCGAGTGAGACACAGTGAATGAAAGACTATTTTCCACAAGTGAAAAATGATTTCTGCGTATTTTTGTGATGAATGTAACGGCGAAATTTGCCATCCACAATGCAGGCGGAAATTAGTTCGAGCGAAGCCTGTCGTTCTGCACAATTATTTCAGTAGTGCCACCTTCCTTCAACCAGCTCATTCGCGTCTGCCACCTGTGCGTCCCTTGAACCTCAACTCCGGCGCACATCTGCCAGTCCTTCGTTTTCAGTGTCTTCACTTCTACTTGCCCTCCGCTCCTGCTGCAAATTCTCCTCAGCTTGGTGCACTTCCTCCTCCCTTCTTCTGATGGAGAAAAGGACCTGCTTCTCCTTGCAACGCTTTCCTGTTCACATGCACAAAGCTGCGTCTTCTCAACCAACGGTGGCACCCTCCTTTAAGGCTACCGTGGACGTCTGTTCTTTTGTCCAGACGAGATGGATGATTTCTATAGGGTATTTTTTGGTCTCCCGCCGGAGAGCAGAGTCTATTTACGTTGGTTAAAGTAGTCACAGCTAAGAGGAAATTGGCACGAAAACAGTTTATGTGGCAGTGGCAGTGGGCAGTGGCAGTGTTCATGTGCTCCTTGTGGGGATTTGAATTGAGAAGAAGAAAGTTACTGAAGACCGTCAGTAGAGAACTTCCGGAGGATTTGTGACTGTCTGACTAGATTTGTCCGGCCCTCCGACCACTCGACAAAGGCAGCAAACACGACGCCGATATAAAGATGTTTGTTTAAGAAGGGAGGAGACCGAATAGTCTGTATGCGTCTCAAATGGGAAATCACATCAGAGCGAGGGCTGATTCCATCTTCCCCAAAGGCTGCACCGAGTGTCTTCCTGCTCTGGCATCCTCCCTCCGTGTGCTGTTGATGTCCTTGAAAGTTCAATGGCATCGAGCAGGTATCGGCATTACTTACGAGGAGAGAAGGAGAAAGAGAAGGAACAGGGCCACAACGTGCATGTCGACGTGCTTCTCCGTGTTGCCATGGCCTCGCTTTTATAGGGGAGGTTGGCGGTAAAGCGGCACACTGGGCACCTCGTGGAGGGTGAGCGTTTCGTGGTCTGCTGTATCGACACAAGCAGTCGACCCAGTTCACGTCGCCGTGCAAACCGCGGTGCGGTGGCCACCCAGGTATGGCAACAATCAACAGTTTTCGCTGTAATGTAGTTGTTGTGGTAGTCCTCCTGGTTAAACGCGAATGATTGTCTTCCGGTGGTAAATCTCCCCTATCGTCTGCAAGTGGCTCCCTATGACAGGCCACGTAGACGCACTAGCATCTTCCTCCCTTCTTGTCAGAAACAGCCATTTGATGGTGTCTGAGTGGCGTTTCGCAACGTGTCTTTCATCGCCTGTGGCATTCCGCTTCGCAACTGCATCTGCCTGTCGGTCAGAAGTCAATCCCGCATGAGGAAACTGACAACAAGCTGAAGGTCACAATGCAGCCTGTCTCTTCTCCTGAAGGCGGGACGTTGGTGGTGGTGAGATCATGGAGCTTCATGATTATCCCCACCGCGGGGAAGAAGCAGACTGTTGTCTCACCTTCAGCCAGTTTGCCGTTTCCTCTTGTCGCAATTGACATCTGACCGACGTGCTTCGTGTGCATCAGCGACCTCTGGAGAAGGACACGCTTTCGTGGGCGGAAGAGAGAGGAGCGAGGCACTTCAAGACGTGTTGTACTCTCCCCTCCAACCAGACCAAATATCGGACTGAACAGAGTCCGCGGATCCCACGGACGAAAGAGCGGCTGCAGCATCCCACGTTTGTGGTGGCAAGTCAGACGGCATGCGAGTTTTGGTTGTCCAAAGCGTCAAAACAAGTTGACAATACGTGGAGAAGAACGGTGCCTCCGTCGTGCCCGACTGCAGTGCAGCGAAAGACACGAAGTGGAGTAGAATCATCATTTGCAAAAGTACAGGGAGGAAGGGCTGGGCAATGTCAAACGGAGATGTGTAAAAGCATTACAAGTTCATCGGCACTGCAGAGTGCACAAGGCACGAAGGGAAGGAAGTGCGTCTTTACAACAGGGTGCCCCGGAGAGCCCCGGAGAAGAGCCCTCGTCGACGTCTACTTAACAGGCCTCATTCTCGGAGGCACCGCTTCGCCCATCTCCACTCAAGGCACTGGCACCAACACTCGGGTAAGAAGGAATCATCGCAGTGCTGCTCACCAACTCCCCTCCTGTCCGCCAGCAGTCAAGTTTTCCACACGACTCTCTCGGGGATGGCAAAGCAGTTGGTTCGACATTCACTGGCAGAGTGCGGTGTTGTGTGAGCTTTTAGTGCATGAGTTTGGGGATTCTTTAGTGTACCGTGCGGTTTAGTGCATTGCTCATCGTCAACGCGTGTGGTTCCGTTGGGCGAACAAGTGGCTTTCTGTGGTGGTTTGTTGCAAACTGAAGCCACTCAACATTTTCTACACTGCCAACGCTGAGCTTCCAACCACCTGAGGAGGCTTTCACGCCCATCATGTTAGTCTCCGCTCATCACGCGAACCATCGTAATGAGACTAGGACATCAGGCACTTTTCTGCCTTTGGGCTGCCTCCATATCGTCTAAGCTGATGTCACACACACACACAAACACACACACACACAGCACACACTGTTAACGCAGAATCGCGTCTCTGCCACAATAGCCCTCGAGAATTGCACGTTGACCCTCAAATGAGGCAAGCTAGTTGCATTTGCCTCACGAAGGGTATCTCGAGGCACTCAGTCTCATCATGTGCTTCAGATGTTCCACCGGTCTCTCTACGAATGTTGAGACCGTGAGAGACCGCTTGTTCATGTAGGAAATAACTTACTCTGGCGCATGTCTTCATCCCCACTTCCCAGTTCACGTCACTTCGTTCACTTCAGCAGGCGCCGCACTTCTCAGTTGACAATGAATGTTACCGGAAGGAGGTGAGCCCCACCAAGACGCAGTGAATTGGCCTGAGCCTCGACACCCAACTGTCCTTCCCACCACGTATTAGCGCTTCTCCCGAGCAGCAGTGGTACAACTAACATCGCCATTTGAGTTGCTCAGCGAAACCGTGGAACACAGCCATATCGCTAGAAGGTGCCGCATGAGAACCCGGTGCAAGTGAAGAGGGTCACGAGTTTATTTGGCAGTGTTTCGTGTGGTGGACGGGACTGGGAGCCTGAACAGCATTCCGATGACTCGTAATTACCCGAGTGTTGCGTGCGAGTGCCTTTGAGTGGTGATGGCGAAGCGGAGCTCGGAGGATGAGGCCTGTTGAGCAGACGTCGATGAGTGCTGCTCTGTGGGGCACCCTGATATAAAGGCGCAGCTCCTTCCCTCCGCGTCACTCGTCGTACGCTGAGCACTCTGCGGGGCCCATGCAGCCGTGATGCTCGCACATCTCCACTCGACATTCCTAAGCCCTTCGTCCTTGTACTTTCCCAACTGATGTTTCTACTCCACTTCTTGTCTTCGCTGCACTGCAGTCGGGCACGACGGAGGCACCGTTCTTCTCCACGTATTGTCAACTTGTTTGACGCTGTGGACAACCAACTCGCATGCCGTCTGACTTGCCCACCACAACGTGGGATGCTGCAGCCGCTCCTTCGTCCGTGGGATCTCGACTCTGCTCAGTCCGATATTTGGTCTGGTTGGAGGGGAGAGTACAACACGTCTTGAAGTGCCTCGTTCCTCTCTCTTCAGCCCACGAAAGCGTGTCCTTCTCCAGAGGTCGCTGATGCAGGCGAAGCCACGTCGGTCAGATGTCAATTCCGGCACTTACGTAACGGCGAACAGTCTGCTTCTTCCCCGGAGACGTGTAGGCGCTTTGCCGTCTGATACGCGTGGTATTCTGCCACGGAGGTGATGAGAATCAACAAGCTCTCTGGTCTGTCTTCCACCCATCCCACATTCAGGAGAAGAGACAGGCTGCGGTGTCACCTTCAACCTGTTGCCTCCTTACCTCATGCCGGAACTGACATCTGAACGACGGGCAGTTTCAGTGGCGAGGTGAATGTCACAGACGATGAGAGACACGTTCCCTTAACGCCTCTCAGACATCGTCATGTAACAGGTGTTGTACTTTTCCACTTGATGCTTCTACTGTAACTGTGACTGTTGATTGTTACAATACCCGGTTAGTCCGGCGACGTGAACTGGGTCGACTGCTTGTGCCGACAAAGCAGACCACGAAACGCTCACCCTCCACGAGGGGTCCAGTCAACCTCTCCTATAAAAGCGAGGCCATGGCAACACGAAGGAAGACGTCGACATGAGCCTTCTGGCCCTGTTCCTTCTCTTTCTCCTTCTCTCCTCGTAAGTAATGCCGATACCTGCTCGATGCCGCCAACTTCATGGTTGCATATTCCTTGTCCTACTTGGATGCCTATGTGGCTGGTGGGGATGCGACAACAAGACCATTTCAATGATTGTCTTCCGGTGGTAAATCTCCCCTATCGTCTGCAAGTGGCTCCTATGACAGGCCACGTAGACGCACTAGCATCTCCTCCCTTCTTGTCAGAAACAGCCATTTGATGGTGTCTGAGTTTCATCGTGTCTTTCATCGCCTGTGGCATTCGCTTCGCAACTGCATCTGCCTGTCGGTCAGAAGTCAATCCTCGTCAGCGGATGCGAGAGACTTTTAATGGTGAATTCTCCCCTATCGTCTGCAATTGGCTCGTCATGATAGGCACATGACGGATTCAAGTCGACCGTAGCGATCGCCGGCTGGCGTCAAGAGAGAATCACTGGCTCATGAGGGAGACCACTTGACATTTCTCAATTACAAAGCCTCCACCCAAACCACCCCCAAATTGTACAGGCAAATGCCTCCACGGGCTACCAATTGTGTCATTTTACTACAAACCTCTCCTATGAAAGCAACCTCATCGCGTCACGAGGAAAGACGTCGAAATAAACTTTGCGGCCCTGTTCCTTTTTTTCCTCCTCGTAGGTGACACTGCTCGGTGCCGCTAAATTTCAAAAACTTCCATAGCGCCCGTAGGAGGATGCCGGAGCGAGAACGATGCTCGGTGCAGCCTTCGGGGGAAGATGGAAAGAGCCAACGCACTCGGCCTCGCTCTGATGTAACTCCCTTTTGATAGACATGCAAACTTTTCACGTTCCATTGGGTGGCCCCACCCTTGTTCCCTCCTCCTCTTCACTCGCCTTGAGGAGTTAGCAACGCATGTACAATCATGAGCTCTCGTTAGGTGAGGGAATTTTTTAAGACCACGCTGGAGGCTTAAGCGTCGGAGTTAGTGGTAGGTCTACGTACAACTGTGTGAGTGCCGTCCACGGTCGGAGGCGACATTCTGCTCTGATAGCATCCCTTGCGCTTGGCAAATAGAGTGGAGAACCCGATCGGACCAATTGCTGTCGGACAACATGGGAGAGGCGCTAAGACGTGGTAGGACTGGCCCCTTCCGGTTAATATTCATTGCAGCTGAGAAGTGTGGAAGCTGCTGGAGCAAACCAAAGCGACGTGAACTGGGGAAGCGGGGAAGAGGGCTTGACGAAGAGTAAGATGATCGTCTTCTCTGCCTAGCACAGTACTTTTGGTCGCAATAAGAGTCTAACCTGTTGTCCTCGAGTCACTGGAGTGCAATGGGAGCGTGCAGAGGCCGCGACAATGCTACTGCCGATATGACTGTGACTGACACAAACACCGATTTGAAGCAGCCACGTGGCTTTCGAGTCAGAACAACTTTCTGCAGGGAGGTAGGCCGAAGTGAGATCATTTGGCCACTTGGCGTCGTCAGGGCTGTCTGTGGACTGACGCGCTCTTCCGCTGATCATACGAGAGTAATGTCGTCTAGACAGTCTAAGACAAGGTAGATGGGAGAGGACAGAGTGTCCATGTGGTCGTCTTCCAGTCAGTCCGCCCTCCCCTTAGCACTCGAGTCTTCATGCGATCCTCGTATCCGCATCCGCATCCTCATCCGCATCCGCATCCACCAATCCAAAGATTATAGACGACAGGTGACATCTTGAGAGATGAATAGAAAGCTGGATGGACCGTTCCCATCTGCCTGGGTAGATGCAAGAACACCTAAAGGGGAGGAAAGGCTTGGTGGAAGGACTGAGTACAATTGTCTAGGTGCCGTCCACAGCCGCCTGAGTACTATGTCGGTCGGAGGCGATATTCTGCTCTGATAGCATCCGTTGGTGTGTGCGTGATGCGCTAAAAACCAAGGCCTCCCCAGCGCGAGTAGAGAAATAACCGGTTTTTTGGCAGTCCACTTAAGTTACTAGACATACATTAAGGGCAACAATTAGATGCCAGTTCGTTCCACTGCTATTCTCGCTTCTTGCTTCCGTTGGGAAGAAGAAGTCAGAGTCGGTGGCAACCACCATGAGAGGTCGCTGTGATTGACAATAACGAATCATGCGGCATGCCACACCAACACTAAATCCGCATCGGTCCATTTTGAGTTTAAGTTTAAGTGGAGCGGCGTGGCACGTGTTTCGTGAGCTCCAGGCGCTCACCGAAATGCAAATGCATGCTGCTGTCTGTAAAGTTTAGATTCTAAGCTCACTTGACAATATTAATGGCATTCAGATCATTCTGCCTCAAGAAGCCTCCTACCACCTCGGCAGATGAAGATTTTCGTGGCTGATTGCAATCCTGCATCAAGTAAACTAGCATGTCTCGTTGACCTGGGTCGCTTCGCCTTTAGCCAGAACGATGCTGTTTGACAGCCCAATGACAGCAGAACATGCACACACGCCAGTTGTTTTGTCGCCCTCATCAGCAAAGCCGAAATGTGTGGATTGTTGCACCACGTGGTGGTCACCTCACCGAGACCAAGCTAGAAATGTGAACTGGACCGTCGACTTGCCGCGACAGAGCAGAGAACGAGGCGGTGACCCTCCAAGTGCTATTCAATTTTCCACTCTGCCGACAAACTCTCCTATAAAAGCGACTTCATGGCAGCACGAACGAAGACAGACGTTGACATGCACTTTGTGGCCCTCTTTCTTCTCTTTCTCCTCGCGAGTGCCACTGATGCCTGCTTGGGGGGCAGACGTGTGAGGGTCTCCTCCAGAGCGGATGATTCTGGTGAAGGAAGGAGGATGGTGGAGGGAGGAAGACGCTCGGCGCACCACTCGAGGGAGATGGAAACCGTCAGCATACTCGGCTCTGCCTTGATGTAATTACTCCCCTGATACACATTCAATCTATTCACCTTCGTGTGCTTCTTATTAACACATGCTCGCAGTGGTCTTGCGTTTTCAGTGTATTTTGGCCAAATCGGCGGGAAGGACGAAGTTATTCAGACTGTTACATGTTTTTAGAAACTTATTCACTAACAGTTGTGAGTAAATTTCCTCGCCTCACTTCAAATCATCGCACAGAGTGCGGAGTGAATGTAGGAGAAGCATGATAAGAGGCAACTTCTCGGTTGTTTCACTAGTTGCGTCGAGCCGACTCCTGTCCACGTGTCGGTGTGTGCCATTGAGTCGCAGCGATTGTGAGTTGAAGTAGGTCCGAAGGGGCGTGTCAATTGAGTCAGGACCCGACTCGCGTCCTCGTTGTTTTGCGCGTCTAAAAGCCAAACAATGTCATGTCGATGCCACTACTCTGTTGAAGGAAATAAGTGCGATGAATCGAATTTGTTCCACAGCGTCAAGTAGGTGCCCACTCTACACGTCTTGGGTCAGTGAGGATGCGCAGGCGGTGGAATTCGACATGCATAGTTGTTTCAACCACGGAGGGTGCTCGGAAATAAGCCGGTCACTTTCAGACGGAGGCATGGAATGTGGGATAAAGTAACAAAGTGGGACAGCAGGTGATAGCAAATGGGATTTATTAGGTTGGTAACAATGAAACTGGCGTTATTTAATAGTCTAAAGCAAAAAGCGTAATATTTCCCCTTTTTTATTACAATCAAGCGAAATAATTCCCATTGACATTTATAATTTTCAGCTACCCGTTTGGTCATGCATGTCGTTTTGGAAAAATCTACACCTTTAGAGTAATAAGCAACTGCAGATTTTTTGATAGTGACATATTTTGGTTTTAAAATTATTACTTATTTATCTAAAAGTGATGGTTTGTAGCAGGAACACAGGATGAATGCGGGGAATATTGTAATATTTCGAGATATAGACATTCGTTAGAGCTTTACGTATCTGCCTTTCGTCGTCATGTATTAATTTAGCGACCCGCCGATTGAGCACTGCTGACAAATTTTTCTCTATAAGTTTCTTTTCATGCACCGCATCAGTTTAAGCCACATTGAGACTCCGCCGCTGTTCTGTTTCAGATCTATGTGAAAAGAAGTAACGGGATCAGTGCTTGAGAATTTCCCCATGTGATGGCCATAATTTCCTTTTGATGAAGACTCCACTCCACACCAGGATGCGGCCAAAAAACTCAGTCCAACTGCCTGAATCCACCTTCACTCCCAGAAATGCTGCGTTGACCCAGGGTTCAGCAGTTACCACCAGGCCTCCACCCCAATGCTTTCTCACTTCTACATCGTCATTTATGTAGGCTCACCCTTGCCAAGTAGACCTTGACGCCAGCAAAAAACGCTTCTGTGAGAGCGCTGACAGATAACTCACTTTAATTGGCACAAATGTCTGTCGTTAGCGCACTTAGTTGTGAGAGATGGGAATGAAATCGGTCTCAGAGAAATAAGGCCACCACAGTATTTCACTCCACGTCACGTCAAAGAGCTGCATAAACTGCCCAGAATGGCTGCATCGAGGCCTTTAACTGCTAGTGCCGGTGCAGCTTTTGCGGGTGTTGTGTAAGAACGGTTGAGGCAACAGCCGCACGGTAACTGCGTCTAACTCGTTCTAATAATTGAATCAGGATTGCCCCACTGGCACTGCATTTCCGTCATTTCCTTGTCTCATGCTAGGAACTGAATGCTGACTTGAAACGTGGACATTGCAGCAGATGCGAGTGAGCTGGTTAAGAGAATATGGCAATACTAAAATTTATGCGTAGGTCGAGACATTGAACTGCGAAGACTTAAGGGTTTGGTTGCAGAGTGCAGTCGTGGACATAAGGGAAAATGAACTCCACTTGTGGCAGCAGTTGTCGAACACACCTGCAAAAGATGCAATTTGCCGAAAGGAGTACACCCTCAAAGGTGAAGCCGAGGGAAATGGGAGAATGCAGCAATGAACAGCCGGCTTTAACCACTTATGGCTCCTCAGCTCGATTCGTATGGAAAATGTCGAGAGCGACCTGCCCGAGGCAGGCGAAATTGTCTTCTGCCGCCTCCCTCGAACCTGCACGGCGGGTGCACAGACTGAGCCGAAGACAGTCGCCAACCATTTTGTATCACAGGGCCGCCCGTGGCTGTCTCTCGGCACACCGAGTTATGTAGAGTGCGGCAACTCCGCCAGTGTCGCAGTGGCGGATGTTTGCATCTCTGCTGGGCACTAACCCAGTCGACCGTCCGTAACACCTTCGGCGTATCTGCATCAGAGCGGCTGTTGAGGCGGGTGGCAAGACATGAGGCAGAGCATTGGAAACATCGGCGGTGGGAGAAGGAGTCACGCATTATAACAGCAGCACAAGGGTTGTTGAATACGCAGTTGCAGACAGACTATGAAGTTTGCGCGGAAGAAGTAAACTTTGGAAATTCTCCCACCAATCATAAATCATCCGGTTATTTTGCTCATCCGCTGACTTATTTGGCGTGGAATGACTGTTCTACGCACTCCCGGGCAGGTTGTTTCAAACGGAACATCGAGCGACTTTAAAAATGGGCTGAAGAAGAGGAGTACAAACCCACGACACGTAGGCTGCAGTTTACATGGGTTGAGGAAATGAGAGGAAGTTTGTCGTGCTTCTCAGATTGCCTTCCACCACAAATTTCGTCCTCCAGTTATGAAGCAGTGAAATTTATTTGGTGCACTGAAAGTCCTCCCACATTCCACCATCACCTTTCCGAGGACAGCAAAGTAGACTTTTGCTCCAAACAAAACTGCTATGCTAGGCAGAGGAGGAGAGCATCTCACTCTGCGTCAAGCCTTCTTCCCCACTTCCCAGTTCACGTCACTTGGTTCGCTTCAGCAGGCGCCCGCACTTCTCAGTTTGACAATGAATGTTACCGGAAGGAGGTGAGCCCCACCAAGACGCAGTGAATTGGCCTGAGCCTCGACACCCAACTGTCCTTCCACCACGTATTAGCGCTTCTCCCGAGCAGCAGTGGTACAACTAACATCGCCATTTGAGTTGCTCAGCGAAACCGTGGAACACAGCCATATCGCTAGAAGGTGCCGCATGAGTACCCGGTGCAAGTGAAGAGGGTCGAGAGTGTTCCCCTACTCCAGGCAGGGGTGATAGTATTCAAGTATAGTTGGGGGAAAATGGGGCAGTCCTACTGCAAGTCCTTACGCTCACTGATGTCTGCTACCGAGACAATGCAAACCTCTTGATGAAAACTGCACTTCAGATGGCCTACGCAGACTTTCATTGGACCAGACTCTCTTAGGCTCAGGTGGAAGAATGTTGGCAGGCTCGACAAAGACCCTTAGGCGGATCACTGTGGGATGCTTCGAAGCAGTATGCACTCCTGCAGTGGCTACTCCTCACGCCACCAAAAGTCTCTTTCTTCCTCTGCCACAAGTTAATGAAACTGATGGCCTTGACATAGGCCTCACATAGGAGCCGATTTGGCTTGAGATGTGGCGTCGGGGTAGACTGCAAAGTCCTTAAGGTCAGTGGATGGTGAGTCGACGGTGCCGAAGGTGGGCAGTCGGAAATTTGTCAGAAAAGTTCCTCTTTACGCCCGGTAATAAAGGGATTGCGCAAGCTGTGCGGGCACATTGTCCTTCCCTTGAGTCTCCACGTAGCGGCAGGAGAAGTACTTCTCCCCAGTGGGTGCCTGACCGAGACGGTCTGCACTAGGATGGATTGGTAAGGGCGGGGGAGGGGCAGGGGGAGGGCGAGGGGGAGGGGGATCTGAGAACCTGCATTACGACTCGCCTTCGCAGCATTTCCTCGTGCCTACGTTGCTGCGTGTGCGCTGATCATTGCTTCAGTTGGACTCCACCCCTGGCAGACAATTTTCAAACACGGCCTTTTAATGCCATGCGTCTGCGATCACTGCATCACAACATCATCCGCGACGACTCGCGTACCCGACGCGCATGAGGGCGGACTGGCGGAGATAAAGGCGTCGTGCCTGCAGTCGGATAGAATACCGCGGTCTTCTTCTCTCGGAGAACACGGCTCATGCGAGCACACTGGTCAACGAGGCTGCCTTCAAATGAGCATCGGAAGGAACAGTCAACCTCGGCATACTTCGGCATTTTCCTCCGACCGGTGATTCCTACTTACGCGAGCGCTGTGCGAGTGCCGTTGAGTGGTGATGGCGAAGCGGAGCTCGGAGGATGAGGCCTGTTGAGCAGACGTCGATGAGTGCTGCTCTGTGGGGCACCCTGATATAAAGGCGCAGCTCCTTCCCTCCGCGTCACTCGTCGTACGCTGAGCACTCTGCGGGGCCCATGCAGCCGTGATGCTTCGCACATCTCCACTCGACATTCCTAAGCCCTTCCTCCCTGTACTTTCCCAACTGATGTTTCTACTCCACTTCTTGTCTTCGCTGCACTGCAGTCGGGCACGACGGAGGCACCGTTCTTCTCCACGTATTGTCAACTTGTTTGACGCTTTGGACAACCAACTCGCATGCCGTCTGACTTGCCACCACAACGTGGGATGCTGCAGCCACTCCTTCGTCCGCGGCACCCACGACTAATTCCAAACCGATGCTTGATCTAGTTCGAGTACTCAACGCCTTGAGGTGCCTCGCTCCTCTCGCTTCAGCCCACAAACCGCGTGCTCCCTCAGAGATTGGTGGAGCAGGCGAAGCGCAACCGGGCGGAGTAGACCGCCTCCGCCCCGTCGATCAGATGTCAATTGCGGCACAAAGTGATCGGCAGCGAGTTGAATTGACAACACGACCTGCCTCTCTCCCAGCGACGTGGGGCAAACTGCCCAACATGATATTCTGCCTCTGTGGTGAGGAAGTGATCATACACTCTGGTTTGCCCTCCTTCACCATTCCCCATGGCGGCAAGAGGCAGGCCGTACTGTCGCCTTCATCCCGCTGCAGGCTACCTCATGCCGCGGTTGCTTCAGATCGACGGGCAGTTGCAGTCGTGAGGCCAATGCCACAGACAATGAGAGACACCGTCGGAAACGCCACTCAGACACCATCAAATGCCAGCTTTTGGCAAGAAAGGAGGAGGTGCTCGTCCTTCACCTTAGCACATCATTCGCAGTTAAGTGCACCGTTAAACGCAGTGCAGTCGTTGAGACCGCAACCACCAGCTCTATTTTCACAGGCCGCATGCGACTCCGCGCTCCTTCGCCTCCGCCGACGGAGGTCTCGCGACTGAGAGAAATTCTGCCTCATTGCACCAGCTTGTCCCCCTGACTTGAACGGCGTCGCCTTTGACCTAAACGAGGCTCTTTGCTAGCAAAACAACCACGTCATATGCACATGCGCCTCTGACCCGCCGATCTGTTCGTCAAAGTGAGAGTTGTCGATTCTTACAATGCCTGGTGGTCACCACACCGCGGTTTGCATGGCGACGGGAACTGCGTCGACTGCCTGTGCCGACAGAGGCGAGCACAATGCGGTCTCTCTCCACGTGGTGGCCGGTCTGCCACTCTACCACCAACCTCTCCTATAAAAGCGACTTCATGGCAGCACGAAGAAAAACGTCGACGTGCACTTTCTAGCCCTGCTTCTTCCGTTTCTTTCGCGCAGGTGACACTGGTGCTTGCTTTGGTGGCAGCGATAGGGTGGTCGTCCCCAAAGCAAGTGTGTCTGTTGCGGGTAGGAGGATGGCGGAGGTCGGAGGGCGGAGGGCGGAGGGCGGAGGGCGGAGGAAGGAGGACGCTCGGGTCACCACTCGCGGGAGATGGAAGCTGTCAGCATTCTCGGCTCTGCCTTGATGTAGTTTCTCACCCGAGACACATTAAAAATTTCTACTCGCCTCCGTTTCTTAATATGCTTTTTTTGGCATCTGTCTTGTGTTTGAAGTGTATTATCGTCATTCAGACTGCTGCCTCTACTGAGGAGGTCTCAACTGACGGTCTTGAGCAAATTTATCCTCCTCACTGCAAACCACCACACGGAGTGGAGGGCGAGTTGAGGAGAAGTGTGGTAAGCAGCAACTTCTCGGTTATTTCAGTTGCCGCCTCAAGCCGGCACGTGGGCAGAGCGGGTGTTGCCAAGCCAAGGGGGCGGTAGCATCGTCAGCTGCGGGCAGGCCTCGGCGCCTGACTTGAGTCCTCGTTGTCCTGCATGTCTAAAGCCAAACAATGTCACGTCAATTCTGCTACTCCGTTGAAAGAAAGAAAGAAAGAAAGAAAGAAGCCCCGAGCTTCCCCACATATTGACTGGATGGGTGCGAGGAGATGTGGGCTGCTTCACTCGCACTAGAAGGAATTTCCGACATGTTGACTGGATGGCCAGCCAGATATTTGGTCTCGTTCGAGGGGCCCTGTCGGTTACGCGGCCCAAAGCTGCCCGAAGGAATGCCATCAGGGCGAAATAAAGCCTGACTGATGAGTTCACTGGCATTCTTCACCGTCCGTGTAACTTTCTTACCCACCTCGTGCCTACCTTCTTCTCTTTCCGAACAACTTCACTTGATCAAGAAACTTCGTGACCACTTTGAATGCCCTCGACTGGTCATTCGCTCCCTAGTACTCAAAGCCATTGCAGAGGAGGCGAGGACGAAAGTCGGGCTCCGCAACACTCACAAGCACCTTCGCGGGCGGAGTCGGAGTCAATGAGCCTCGCAGGGGAACGCGGTGCCATCTCGGTTGGCCGAGTCTCTCTTCGCCAGCCAGGAGTGCATGTCTGGTCAGCCTTGATTGTCTCACAAGTGTCTTGTCATGCACTGCTGGTTGAACGGTAGAAATTAACCTTCAGGATTGTTTATTAATGCGTCTACTTTGGCATTGCCGCCTGAAGGACGTCCTCGAGCTCAACAGAACAAGAGACGACTCCACAGACGGTCAGGCCGAAATAATTGGTGTCCACGCTAAGACCGCTAAGATCGCACCCCACCCCAAGTCTGCTTTTAAAGACCTGGCAAATTTCCTCTTAGCTGTGCCTACTTTAACCAACGTAAATAGACTCTGCTCTCCGGCGGGAGACCAAAAATACCCTATAGAAATCATCCATCTCGTCTGGACAAAAGAACAGACGTCCACGGTAGCCTTAAAGGAGGGTGCCACCGTTGGTTGGAAGACGCAGCTTTGTGCATGTGAACAGGAAAGCGTTGCAAGGAGAAGCAGGTCCTTTTCTCCATCAGAAGAAGGGAGGAGGAAGTGCACCAAGCTGAGGAGAATTTGCAGCAGGAGCGGAGGGCAAGTAGAAGTGAAGACACTGAAAACGAAGAACTGGCAGATGTGCGCCGGAGTTGAGGTTCAAGGGACGCACAGGTGGCAGACGCGAATGAGCTGGTTGAAGGAAGGTGGCACTACTGAAATAATTGTGCAGAACGACAGGCTTCGCTCGAACTAATTTCCGCCTGCATTGTGGATGGCAAATTCGCCGTTACATTCATCACAAAATACGCAGAAATCATTTTTCACTTGTGGAAAATAGTCTTTCATTCACTGTGTCTCACTCGATGTCCATGTGGCCTTTTCGCACTTCATGTGACTGGTCTTCTCTCCCCTTACGACTGCGACTGTTCATTTGTGGAGTTGGAGCGAGAAACGCGACTTCAACATGTTTACTGAGGAGAGAGCCAACTCTGGTGTGCGTCTCTCCTCCCCTCGACTGTGCGACCGTCGCCGTCATCGCAGCGGGGATTGTGGCGGCGTTCCACTTTGTCAGACTTTCTGCGTTTCAGCCACTTTCTTTTTGTAAGCATCCCAAAGCTTCTTTGGCAGTGTTCGTGTGCTCCCTTCTCCCTCCACTCCACGCGGCTATTTGAAATTGGGCAAATTAACTGCGCACTTCGTGTAGAGACCGCTTTAAATTAATCGTGGTCACCCTGCCGACTTGGCGACAATAAAGTGCACAAGCAAGACCGACACCAGCAGCTTTATTAAGAGGGGAAGGAGGAGGAGAGTGAATGGGCTCCAAGTGCATCAGGGGCGAGGTCGCGCCACGGACGCGTTGATCACGTCGGCCTTCTCCATCTCCCCTAGGGGCTGCGCCGAGCGTCTCTCTCGCTCCGGCATCCTACTACGCACGTTGGAGAATTCGTTGGGGTCGAGTGGTGGCGAGCAGGCATCAATGCCGCTCACGAGGTGAGAGAGAAGGAACAGGGCCAGAAGGCGCATGTCGACGTCTTCCTTCGTGTTGCCGTGGCCTCGCTTTTATAGGGGAGGTTGGCGGTAAAGCGGCACACTGGGCACCTCGTGGAGGTGAGCGCTTTGTGCTCTGCTTTGTCGGCACAGGCGCTCGACCCAGTTCACGTCGCCCGACTGACCTCGTGTGGTTGCCACCACATCGTGCAACACTCCACATTTTGCAACTCTGTCGACGACAGTGGCAGACAGGGGACGTGTGTGTGCATGTGATGTGGTTGTTTTGCTGGCGACGCCGCTCAGGCCAGCGGGACATGGCGGTGCATTTGGGACAGAATTTCTCTCAGTCGCCAAATCCTCGTCAGCGGATGCGAGGCGGCGCAAAGTCGCCTGAGGCTGGTGAACGAGAGCCGGTGGTTGTGAATTCCCTCCAAGTCTCTTAGGCTGCACTCCGAGTAACGATGCACTCAGTGCGGAACCACTCACAGGAGTGGAAGACGAGCACCTCCTACGTGCTTACCAAAAACTGTCAATCGTAGGTCTGCAACGTGATGATATCCAAGTGGCCTCTTCGCAACATGTCGTCCATCGTGTGTGACATTAACCTCCCAACTGCAAGTCTGCAGTACATCAGTGGAAATTAGCGGATGATGGCCCATCACCCCGACAAGATGCGAACACTTTGACAAAGTTCGCATTCTTACGAGGCCTCTGGCCATCCGGTCTTAGTAGAGAGACCCGTGGAACATCTGAACTGTACGATGAGACTGCGTGGTAGAAAGGAGGTTGCGGTAGCGCCACGAGATACCATCTGAGTGGCAAAGTCGACAATCGTCCCTCATTTGCGGGTCAGCCTGTAATTTCCTCACAACACTAATTGTCAAGAGCGGCGGCCAGGACGCCCACAGAGTTGGCGTAGCTGAAGTTCCCTGCTTTGATTCATGTCATATTGAAAGTTAAGAAGGGCCGCTTTGCAATGCTTACCTTTCTTTTTTTGTACTTCCCACGAAATGAACTCCCAAGGTGGATGCCTCTGTATGTGGTACATGTAAGGCGATGCAAGGGCTGCTCATTGGGCATGGACACGTCGAAGGTGGCCTGCACACACGTCGTGTGGCCGTTAGCATTTCGCCTGGTCCCCCGCTCAGTCCTCGCTAACGCCTTCCTCGACATCACCGTCATAATGGCTGTTGAGGCTGGTGGTTAGACACGAAGCTGACACTTTTTATCGGCGCATGAGAATGCAGCCACTCATTTGCGGTGCAATCGAGATCATCAGTAAATGCTTTGAGGCGACACATTTGGACATTGCACGACATCTCCTTCGCCCCGACTGATCATGCAGGAGACGCAAGGAGGTGGAACGCCGCCACACTCTCCCCCGAGAAAGCGCCAACAACCTCACAGTCGAAGGGAGGAGAGGCGCACGACAGAGTTGGCTCCAGCCAATGTCGAAGACGACCCTTCATCGACATTGCGTTGAGCACTGTGAGGCCACGCGAGGCAAACGGCACAAGAAAATAAAGTCGTTGTTGAGCAGAAAATCACCTCGTGACCCATAAACACTCATTCAAGCACATATTCTCGACTAACAAAGGGGTTTCACTCAGGCGGTGTGAATGCGAAAATAGGCCGAGTGGTGCGACCAACAATGGGGCGACGGAGAGGGCGAGAACCGAGACGGCATTTTCCAATCGCCCACGTGTCTGGTTGGGCGACACGTCGTGAGAAAGAATCCACCGATGTGAAGTGGTGGGAAGTGGAAGCCTACATGGGTTAGCGGCAGTTGGAGGCCCGAGTTTCCCCCTACCAACCAAGAAGTTAACACTGGTCGAGGTCTCTTACTGTCGCCGATCTCGTCTCAAAGCCTGCATCCGCAGGTTGAATTGCAGTCGCTGCTCCCCGCAGAGTCCAAGCATGACGCCGCTGCGTTATTCTGCTTCAGCGCAGACAGATGCCTTGTTCTGAAAGACCGACACAGACTGCCTCGCACGTCCGTTTCCAACCGTCATGTCATAAGTCTAACCAGTGTTCCAATTGCTCGGGCCACTTATCATTTGTCACAACCCTCGAATTCTCCTTCGCTGTACTTCCGAGAGCGTAGCTCCTTTACAGTCAGCTGCGCCTCCTTCTGTTTCACCTCACTCTACTTTCACGAATGTCCTCCTCCCACTGCAATGTGTCGAAGGAGAGAGACGCATTTCAGTAGTGGCATACTCCAAAAACCACCTCACTCACATCTGCCTCGTGTGCCATCTCCTCTAACAGTGGCACCCTTCCTTCGAGGCTACCACAGGAGTCTGTTCTTCTGTCGAGACTTTACATTAATAAAGAGTCAGGAGGGTTGGTTTCACTAGGGTGTTTTTGGTCTCTGGCAGGAGAACGGTGTCCCCATTCATTGCTTAAATGCATGTGCTATCGGAAATTAGTGCGAGCGAAGCCTGTCGTTCTGCACAATTATTTCAGTAGTGCCACATTCCTTCAACCAGCTCATTCGCGTCTGCCACCTGTGCGTCCCTTGAACCTCAACTCCGGCGCACATCTGCCAGTCCTTCGTTTTCAGTGTCTTCACTTCTACTTGCCCTCCGCTCCTGCTGCAAATTCTCCTCAGCTTGGTGCACTTCCTCCTCCCTTCTTCTGATGGAGAAAAGGACCTGCTTCTCCTTGCAACGCTTTCCTGTTCACATGCACAAAGCTGCGTCTTCTCAACCAACGGTGGCACCCTCCTTTAAGGCTACCGTGGACGTCTGTTCTTTTGTCCAGACGAGATGGATGATTTCTATAGGGTATTTTTGGTCTCCCGCCGGAGAGCAGAGTCTATTTACGTTGGTTAAAGTAGTCACAGCTAAGAGGAAATTGGCACGAAAACAGTTTATGTGGCAGTGGCAGTGGCAGTGGCAGTGGCAGTGTTCATGTGCTCCTTGTGGGGATTTGAATTGAGAAGAAGAAAGTTACTGAAGACCGTCAGTAGAGACTTCCGGAGGATTTGTGACTGTCTGACTAGATTTGTCCGGCCCTCCGACCACTCGACAAAGGCAGCAAACACGACGCCGATATAAAGATGTTTGTTTAAGAAGGGAGGAGACCGAATAGTCTGTATGCGTCTCAAATGGGAAATCACATCAGAGCGAGGGCTGATTCCATCTTCCCCAAAGGCTGCACCGAGTGTCTTCCTGCTCTGGCATCCTCCTCCGTGTGCTGTTGATGTCCTTGAAAGTTCAATGGCATCGAGCAGGTATCGGCATTACTTACGAGGGAGAGAAGGAGAAAGAGAAGGAACAGGGCCACAACGTGCATGTCGACGTGCTTCTCCGTGTTGCCATGGCCTCGCTTTTATAGGGGAGGTTGGCGGTAAAGCGGCACACTGGGCACCTCGTGGAGGGTGAGCGTTTCGTGGTCTGCTGTATCGACACAAGCAGTCGACCCAGTTCACGTCGCCGTGCAAACCGCGGTGCGGTGGCCACCAGGTATGGCAACAATCAACAGTTTTCGCTGGAATGTAGTTGTTGTGGTAGTCCTCCTGGTTAAACGCGAATGATTGTCTTCCGGTGGTAAATCTCCCCTATCGTCTGCAAGTGGCTCCCTATGACAGGCCACGTAGACGCACTAGCATCTCCTCCCTTCTTGTCAGAAACAGCCATTTGATGGTGTCTGAGTGGCGTTTCGCAACGTGTCTTTCATCGCCTGTGGCATTCGCTTCGCAACTGCATCTGCCTGTCGGTCAGAAGTCAATCCCGGCATGAGGAAACTGACAACAAGCTGAAGGTCACAATGCAGCCTGTCTCTTCTCCTGAAGGCGGGACGTTGGTGGTGGTGAGATCAGGGAGCTTCATGATTATCCCCACCGCGGGGAAGAAGCAGACTGTTGTCTCACCTTCAGCCAGTTTGCCGTTTCCTCTTGTCGCAATTGACATCTGACCGACGTGCTTCGTGTGCATCAGCGACCTCTGGAGAAGGACACGCTTTCGTGGGCGGAAGAGAGAGGAGCGAGGCACTTCAAGACGTGTTGTACTCTCCCCTCCAACCAGACCAAATATCGGACTGAGCAGAGTCGAGGATCCCACGGACGAAAGAGCGGCTGCAGCATCCCACGTTGTGGTGGCAAGTCAGACGGCATGCGAGTTGGTTGTCCAAAGCGTCAAACAAGTTGACAATACGTGGAGAAGAACGGTGCCTCCGTCGTGCCGACTGCAGTGCAGCGAAGACACGAAGTGGAGTAGAATCATCATTTGCAAAAGTACAGGGAGGAAGGGCTGGGCAATGTCAAACGGAGATGTGTAAAGCATTACAAGTTCATCGGCACTGCAGAGTGCACAAGGCACGAAGGGAAGGAAGTGCGTCTTTACAAACAGGGTGCCCCGGAGAGCCCCGGAGAAGAGCCCTCGTCGACGTCTACTTAACAGGCCTCATTCTCGGAGCACCGCTTCGCCATCTCCACTCAAAGGCACTGGCACCACACTCGGGTAAGAAGGAATCATCGCAGTGCTGCTCACCCACTCCCCCTCCTGTCCGCCAGCAGTCAAGTTTTCCACACGACTCTCTCGGGGATGGCAAAGCAGTTGGTTCGACATTCACTGGCAGAGTGCGGTGTTGTGTGAGCTTTTTAGTGCATAGGTTTGGGATTCTTTAGTGTACCGTGCGGTTTAGTGCATCGTTCATCGATAAGGTCTGTGTTTTCCATTGAGCAACAAGCGGCCTTCTTTAGAGGTTTGTTGCAACCTCCTCATCTACAAGTTAAACAGGCAAACGAAATCATCTGAATTTCGACCAGTCGCATTCGGTTCCATCACACTGGTAGTTGAATGTGAAAATCTGCTCAGTAGCGGTCTCATCCTCGCCCTTCCTTGCCTTCCCTTCTTCCCGCATTTCCTCCTTCCCCTTACATCGCGCCAACGGACTCGTCATCGTTAGTCAGTCAGTGCCACGAACCATCGTAATGCGACTAGGACATCAGGCACTTTTCTGCCTTTGGGCTGCCTCCATATCGTCTAAGCTGATGTCACACACACACACAAACACACACACACACAAGCACACACTGTTAACGCAGAATCGCGTCTCTGCCACAATAGCCCTCGAGAATTGCACGTTGACCCTCAAATGAGGCAAGCTAGTTGCATTTGCCTCACGAAGGGTATCTCGAGGCACTCAGTCTCATCATGTGCTTCAGATGTTCCACCGGTCTCTCTACGAATGTTGAGACCGTGAGAGACCGCTTGTTCATGTAGGAAATAACTTACTCTGGCGCATGTCTTCATCCCCACTTCCCAGTTCACGTCACTTCGTTCACTTCAGCAGGCGCCGCACTTCTCAGTTGACAATGAATGTTACCGGAAGGAGGTGAGCCCCACCAAGACGCAGTGAATTGGCCTGAGCCTCGACACCCAACTGTCCTTCCACCACGTATTAGCGCTTCTCCCGAGCAGCAGTGGTACAACTAACATCGCCATTTGAGTTGCTCAGCGAAACCGTGGAACACAGCCATATCGCTAGAAGGTGCCGCATGAGAACCCGGTGCAAGTGAAGAGGGTCACGAGTTTATTTGGCAGTGTTCGTGTGGTGGACGGGACTGGGAGCCTGAACAGCATTCCGATGACTCGTAATTACCCGAGTGTTTGCGTGCGAGTGCCTTTGAGTGGTGATGGCGAAGCGGAGCTCGGAGGATGAGGCCTGTTGAGCAGACGTCGATGAGTGCTGCTCTGTGGGGCACCCTGATATAAAGGCGCAGCTCCTTCCTCCGCGTCACTCGTCGTACGCTGAGCACTCTGCGGGGCCCATGCAGCCGTGATGCTTCCGCACATCTCCACTCGACATTCCTAAGCCCTTCGTCTTGTACTTTCCCAACTGATGTTTCTACTCCACTTCTTGTCTTCGCTGCACTGCAGTCGGGCACGACGGAGGCACCGTTCTTCTCCACGTATTGTCAACTTGTTTGACGCTTTGGACAACCAACTCGCATGCCGTCTGACTTGCCACCACAACGTGGGATGCTGCAGCCGCTCCTTCGTCCGTGGGATCCTCGACTCTGCTCAGTCCGATATTTGGTCTGGTTGGAGGGGAGAGTACAACACGTCTTGAAGTGCCTCGTTCCTCTCTCTTCAGCCCACGAAAGCGTGTCCTTCTCCAGAGGTCGCTGATGCAGACGAAGCACGTCGGTCAGATGTCACTTCCGGCACTACGTAACGGCGAACAGTCTGCTTCTTCCCCGGAGACGTGTAGGCGCTTTGCCGTCTGATACGCGTGGTATTCTGCCACGGAGGTGATGAGAATCAACAAGCTCTCTGGTCTGTCTTCCACCATCCCACATTCAGGAGAAGAGACAGGCTGCGGTGTCACCTTCAACCTGTTGCCTCTTACCTCATGCCGGAACTGACATCTGAACGACGGGCAGTTTCAGTGGCGAGGTGAATGTCACAGACGATGAGAGACACGTTCCCTAACGCCTCTCAGACATCGTCATGTAACAGGCGTTGTACTTTTCCACTTGATGCTTCTACTGTAACTGTGACTGTTGATTGTTACAATACCTGGTTAGTCCGGCGACGTGAACTGGGTCGACTGCTTGTGCCGACAAAGCAGACCACGAAACGCTCACCCTCCACGAGGGGTCCAGTCCGCTTTACCGCCAACCTCTCCTATAAAAGCGAGGCCATGGCAACACGAAGGAAGACGTCGACATGAGCCTTCTGGCCCTGTTCCTTCTCTTTCTCCTTCTCTCCTCGTAAGTAATGCCGATACCTGCTCGATGCCGCAACTTCATGGTTGCATATTCCTTGTCCTACTTGGATGCCTATGTGGCTGGTGGGGAGGCGACAACAAGACCATTTCAATGATTGTCTTCCGGTGGTAAATCTCCCCTATCGTCTGCAAGTGGCTCCCTATGACAGGCCACGTAGACGCACTAGCATCTCCTCCCTTCTTGTCAGAAACAGCCATTTGATGGTGTCTTTCGCAACGTGTCTTTCATCGCCTGTGGCATTCGCTTCGCAACTGCATCTGCCTGTCGGTCAGAAGTCAATCCTCGTCAGCGGATGCGAGAGACTTTTAATGGTGAATTCTCCCCTATCGTCTGCAATTGGCTCGTCATGATAGGCACATGACGGATTCAAGTCGACCGTAGCGATCGCCGGCTGGCGTCAAGAGAGAATCACTGGCTCATGAGGGAGGCCACTTGACATTTCTCAATTACAAAGCCTCCACCCAAACCACCCCCAAATTGTACAGGCAAATGCCTCCACGGGCTACCAATTGTGTCATTTTACTACAAACCTCTCCTATGAAAGCAACCTCATCGCGTCACGAGGAAAGACGTCGAAATAAACTTTGCGGCCCTGTTCCTTTTTTCCTCCTCGTAGGTGACACTGCTCGGTGCCGCTAAATTTCAAAAAACTTCCATAGCGCCCGTAGGAGGATGCCGGAGCGAGAACGATGCTCGGTGCAGCCTTCGGGGGAAGATGGAAAGAGCCAACGCACTCGGCCTCGCTCTGATGTAACTCCCTTTTGATAGACATGCAAACTTTTCACGTTCCATTGGGTGGCCCCACCCTTGTTCCCTCCTCCTCTTCACTCGCCTTGAGGAGTTAGCAACGCATGTACAATCATGAGCTCTCGTTAGGTGAGGGAATTTTTAAGACCACCTGGAGGCTTAAGCGTCGGAGTTAGTGGTAGGTCTACGTACAACTGTGTGAGTGCCGTCCACGGTCGGAGGCGACATTCTGCTCTGATAGCATCCCCTTGCGCTTGGCAAATAGAGTGGAGAACCCGATCGGACCAATGCTGTCGGACAACATGGGAGAGGCGCTAAGACGTGGTAGGACTGGCCCCCTTCCGGTAATATTCATTGCCAGCTGAGAAGTGTGGAAGCTGCTGGAGCAAACCAAGCGACGTGAACTGGGAAGCGGGGAAGAGGGCTTGACGAAGAGTAAGATGATCGTCTTCCCTGCCTAGCACAGTACTTTTGGTCGCAATAAGAGTCTAACCTGTTGTCCTCGGAGTCACTGGAGTGCAATGGGAGCGTGCAGAGGCCGCGACAATGCTACTGCCGATATGACTGTGACTGACACAAACACCGATTTGAAGCAGCCACGTGGCTTTCGAGTCAGAACAACTTTCTGCAGGGAGGTAGGCCGAAGTGAGATCATTTGGCCACTTGGCGTCGTCAGGGCTGTCTGTGGACTGACGCGCTCTTCCGCTGATCATACGAGAGTAATGTCGTCTAGACAGTCTAAGACAAGGTAGATGGGAGGAGGACAGAGTGTCCATGTGGTCGTCTTCCAGTCAGTCCGCCCTCCCCTTAGCACTCGAGTCTTCATGCGATCCTCGTATCCGCATCCGCATCCTCATCCGCATCCGCATCCACAATCCAAAGATTATAGGCGACAGGTGACATCTTGAGAGATGAATAGAAAGCTGGATGGACCGTTCCCATCTGCCTGGGTAGATGCAAGAACACCTAAAGGGGAGGAAAGGCTTGGTGGAAGGACTGAGTACAATTGTCTAGGTGCCGTCCACAGCCGCCTGAGTACTATGTCGGTCGGAGGCGATATTCTGCTCTGATAGCATCCGTTGGTGTGTGCGTGATGCCGCTAAAAACCAAGGCCTCCCCAGCGCGAGTAGAGAAATACCGGTTTTTTGGCAGTCCACTTAAGTTACTAGGACATACATTAAGGGCAACAATTAGATGCCAGTTCGTTCCACTGCTATTCTCGCTTCTTGCTTCCGTTGGGAAGAAGAAGTCAGAGTCGGTGGCAACCACCATGAGAGGTCGCTGTGATTGACAATAACGAATCATGCGGCATGCCACACCAACACTAAATCCGCATCGGTCCATTTTGAGTTTAAGTTTAAGTGGAGCGGCGTGGCACGTGTTTCGTGCAAACTCCAGGCGCCTCACCGAAATGCAAATGCATGCTGCTGTCTGTAAAGTTTAGATTCTAAGCTCACTTGACAATATTAATGGCATTCAGATCATTCTGCCTCAAGAAGCCTCCTACCACCTCGGCAGATGAAGATTTCGTGGCTGATTGCAATCCTGCATCAAGTAAACTAGCATGTCTCGTTGACCTGGGTCGCTTCGCCTTTAGCCAGAAACGATGCTGTTTGACAGCCCAATGACAGCAGAACATGCACACACGCCAGTTGTTTGTCGCCCTCATCAGCAAAGCCGAAATGTGTGGATTGTTGCACCACGTGGTGGTCACCTCACCGAGACCAAGCTAGAAATGTGAACTGGACCGTCGACTTGCCGCGACAGAGCAGAGAACGAGGCGGTGACCCTCCAAGTGCTATTCAATTTTCCACTCTGCCGACAAACTCTCCTATAAAAGCGACTTCATGGCAGCACGAACGAAGACAGACGTTGACATGCACTTTGTGGCCCTCTTTCTTCTCTTTCTCCTCGCGAGTGCCACTCATGCCTGCTTGGGGGGCAGACGTGTGAGGGTCTCCTCCAGAGCGGATGATTCTGGTGAAGGAAGGAGGATGGTGGAGGGAGGAAGACGCTCGGCGCACCACTCGAGGGAGATGGAAACCGTCAGCATACTCGGCTCTGCCTTGATGTAATTACTCCCCTGATACACATTCAATCTATTCACCTTCGTGTGCTTCTTATTACACATGCTCGCAGTGGTCTTGCGTTTTCAGTGTATTTTGGCCAAATCGGCGGGAAGGACGAAGTTATTCAGACTGTTACATGTTTTAGAAACTTATTCACTAACAGTTGTGAGTAAATTTCCTCGCCTCACTTCAAATCATCGCACAGAGTGCGGAGTGAATGTAGGAGAAGCATGATAAGAGGCAACTTCTCGGTTGTTTCACTAGTTGCGTCGAGCCGACTCCTGTCCACGTGTCGGTGTGTGCCATTGAGTCGCAGCGATTGTGAGTTGAAGTAGGTCCGAAGGGGCGTGTCAATTGAGTCAGGACCCGACTCGCGTCCTCGTTGTTTTGCGCGTCTAAAGCCAAACAATGTCATGTCGATGCCACTACTCTGTTGAAGGAAATAAGTGCGATGAATCGAATTTGTTCCACAGCGTCAAGTAGGTGCCCACTCTACACGTCTTGGGTCAGTGAGGATGCGCAGGCGGTGGAATTCGACATGCATAGTTGTTTCAACCACGGAGGGTGCTCGGAAATAAGCCGGTCACTTTCAGACGGAGGCATGGAATGTGGGATAAAGTAACAAAGTGGGACAGCAGGTGATAGCAAATGGGATTTATTAGGTTGGTAACAATGAAACTGGCGTTATTTAATAGTCTAAAGCAAAAAGCGTAATATTTCCCTTTTTTATTACAATCAAGCGAAATAATTCCCATTGACATTTATAATTTTCAGCTACCCGTTTGGTCATGCATGTCGTTTTGGAAAATCTACACCTTTAGAGTAATAAGCAACTGCAGATTTTTGATAGTGACATATTTTGGTTTAAAAATTATTACTTATTTATCTAAAAGTGATGGTTTGTAGCAGGAACACAGGATGAATGCGGGGAATATTGTAATATTTCGAGATATAGACATTCGTTAGAGCTTTACGTATCTGCCTTTCGTCGTCATGTATTAATTTAGCGACCCGCCGATTGAGCACTGCTGACAAATTTTTCTCTATAAGTTTCTTTTCATGCACCGCATCAGTTTAGCCACATTGAGACTCCGCCGCTGTTCTGTTTCAGATCTATGTGAAAAGAAGTAACGGATCAGTGCTTGAGAATTTCCCCATGTGATGGCCATAATTTCCTTTTGATGAAGACTCCACTCCACACCAGGATGCGGCCAAAACTCAGTCCAACTGCCTGAATCCACCTTCACTCCCAGAAATGCTGCGTTGACCCAGGGTTCAGCAGTTACCACCAGGCCTCCACCCCAATGCTTTCTCACTTCTACATCGTCATTTATGTAGGCTCACCCTTGCCAAGTAGACCTTGACGCCAGCAAAAAACGCTTCTGTGAGAGCGCTGACAGATAACTCACTTTAATTGGCACAAATGTCTGTCGTTAGCGCACTTAGTTGTGAGAGATGGGAATGAAATCGGTCTCAGAGAAATAAGGCCACCACAGTATTTCACTCCACGTCACGTCAAAGAGCTGCATAAACTGCCCAGAATGGCTGCATCGAGGCCTTTAACTGCTAGTGCCGGTGCAGCTTTTGCGGGTGTTGTGTAAGAACGGTTGAGGCAACAGCCGCACGGTAACTGCGTCTAACTCGTTCTAATAATTGAATCAGGATTGCCCCACTGGCACTGCATTTCCGTCATTTCCTTGTCTCATGCTAGGAACTGAATGCTGACTTGAAACGTGGACATTGCAGCAGATGCGAGTGAGCTGGTTAAGAGAATATGGCAATACTAAAATTTATGCGTAGGTCGAGACATTGAACTGCGAAGACTTAAGGGTTTGGTTGCAGAGTGCAGTCGTGGACATAAGGGAAAATGAACTCCACTTGTGGCAGCAGTTGTCGAACACACCTGCAAAAGATGCAATTTGCCGAAAAGGAGTACACCCTCAAAGGTGAAGCCGAGGGAAATGGGAGAATGCAGCAATGAACAGCCGGCTTTAACCACTTATGGCTCCTCAGCTCGATTCGTATGGAAATGTCGAGAGCGACCTGCCCGAGGCAGGCGAAATTGTCTTCTGCCGCCTCCCCTCGAACCTGCACGGCGGGTGCACAGACTGAGCCGAAGACAGTCGCCAACCATTTTGTATCACAGGGCCGCCCGTGGCTGTCTCTCGCACACCGAGTTATGTAGAGTGCGGCAACTCCGCCAGTGTCGCAGTGGCGGATGTTTGCATCTCTGCTGGGCACTAACCCAGTCGACCGTCCGTAACACCTTCGGCGTATCTGCATCAGAGCGGCTGTTGAGGCGGGTGGCAAGACATGAGGCAGAGCATTGGAAACATCGGCGGTGGGAGAAGGAGTCACGCATATAACAGCAGCACAAGGGGTTGTTGAATACGCAGTTGCAGACAGACTATGAAGTTTGCGCGGAAGAAGTAAACTTTGGAAATTCTCCCACCAATCATAAATCATCCGGTTATTTTGCTCATCCGCTGACTTATTTGGCGTGGAATGACTGTTCTACGCACTCCCGGGCAGGTTGTTTCAAACGGAACATCGAGCGACTTAAAAATGGGCTGAAGAAGAGGAGTACAAACCCACGACACGTAGGCTGCAGTTTACATGGGTTGAGGAAATGAGAGGAAGTTTGTCGTGCTTCTCAGATTGCCTTCCACCACAAATTTCGTCCTCCAGTTATGAAGCAGT
The DNA here is from genome assembly GCA_017562135.1 of Dipylidium caninum. Taxonomy (NCBI): domain Eukaryota; kingdom Metazoa; phylum Platyhelminthes; class Cestoda; order Cyclophyllidea; family Dipylidiidae; genus Dipylidium; species Dipylidium caninum. The sequence continues at coordinate 47,411 of QEYB01001105.1, forward strand.
GAAATTTATTTGGTGCACTGAAAGTCCTCCCACATTCCACCATCACCTTTCCGAGGACAGCAAAGTAGACTTTTGCTCCAAACAAAACTGCTATGCTAGGCAGAGGAGGAGAGCATCTCACTCTGCGTCAAGCCTTCTTCCCCACTTCCCAGTTCACGTCACTTGGTTCGCTTCAGCAGGCGCCGCACTTCTCAGTTGACAATGAATGTTACCGGAAGGAGGTGAGCCCACCAAGACGCAGTGAATTGGCCTGAGCCTCGACACCCAACTGTCCTTCCACCACGTATTAGCGCTTCTCCCGAGCAGCAGTGGTACAACTAACATCGCCATTTGAGTTGCTCAGCGAAACCGTGGAACACAGCCATATCGCTAGAAGGTGCCGCATGAGTACCCGGTGCAAGTGAAGAGGGTCGAGAGTGTTCCCCTACTCCAGGCAGGGGTGATAGTATTCAAGTATAGTTGGGGGAAAATGGGGCAGTCCTACTGCAAGTCCTTACGCTCACTGATGTCTGCTACCGAGACAATGCAAACCTCTTGATGAAAACTGCACTTCAGATGGCCTACGCAGACTTTCATTGGACCAGACTCTCTTAGGCTCAGGTGGAAGAATGTTGGCAGGCTCGACAAAGACCCTTAGGCGGATCACTGTGGGATGCTTCGAAGCAGTATGCACTCCTGCAGTGGCTACTCCTCACGCCACCAAAAGTCTCTTTCTCCTCTGCCACAAGTTAATGAAACTGATGGCCTTGACATAGGCCTCACATAGGAGCCGATTTGGCTTGAGATGTGGCGTCGGGGTAGACTGCAAAGTCCTTAAGGTCAGTGGATGGTGAGTCGACGGTGCCGAAGGTGGGCAGTCGGAAATTTGTCAGAAAAGTTCCTCTTTACGCCCGGTAATAAAGGGATTGCGCAAGCTGTGCGGGCACATTGTCCTTCCCTTGAGTCTCCACGTAGCGGCAGGAGAAGTACTTCTCCCCAGTGGGTGCCTGACCGAGACGGTCTGCACTAGGATGGATTGGTAAGGGCGGGGGAGGGGCAGGGGGAGGGCGAGGGCGAGGGGAGGGGGATCTGAGAACCTGCATTACGACTCGCCTTCGCAGCATTTCCTCGTGCCTACGTTGCTGCGTGTGCGCTGATCATTGCTTCAGTTGGACTCCACCCCTGGCAGACAATTTTCAAACACGGCCTTTTAATGCCATGCGTCTGCGATCACTGCATCACAACATCATCCGCGACGACTCGCGTACCCGACGCGCATGAGGGCGGACTGGCGGAGATAAAGGCGTCGTGCCTGCAGTCGGATAGAATACCGCGGTCTTCTTCTCTCGGAGAACACGGCTCATGCGAGCACACTGGTCAACGAGGCAGCCTTCAAATGAGCATCGGAAGGAACAGTCAACCTCGGCATACTTCGGCATTTTCCTCCGACCGGTGATTCCTACTTACGCGAGCGCTGTGCGAGTGCCGTTGAGTGGTGATGGCGAAGCGGAGCTCGGAGGATGAGGCCTGTTGAGCAGACGTCGATGAGTGCTGCTCTGTGGGGCACCCTGATATAAAGGCGCAGCTCCTTCCCTCCGCGTCACTCGTCGTACGCTGAGCACTCTGCGGGGCCCATGCAGCCGTGATGCTTCGCACATCTCCACTCGACATTCCTAAGCCCTTCCTCCCTGTACTTTCCCAACTGATGTTTCTACTCCACTTCTTGTCTTCGCTGCACTGCAGTCGGGCACGACGGAGGCACCGTTCTTCTCCACGTATTGTCAACTTGTTTGACGCTTTGGACAACCAACTCGCATGCCGTCTGACTTGCCAACCACAACGTGGGATGCTGCAGCCACTCCTTCGTCCGCGGCACCCACGACTAATTCCAAACCGATGCTTGATCTAGTTCGAGTACTCAACGCCTTGAGGTGCCTCGCTCCTCTCGCTTCAGCCCACAAACCGCGTGCTCCCTCAGAGATTGGTGGAGCAGGCGAAGCGCAACCGGGCGGAGTAGACCGCCTCCGCCCCGTCGATCAGATGTCAATTGCGGCACAAAGTGATCGGCAGCGAGTTGAATTGACAACACGACCTGCCTCTCTCCCAGCGACGTGGGGCAAACTGCCCAACATGATATTCTGCCTCTGTGGTGAGGAAGTGATCATACACTCTGGTTTGCCCTCCTTCACCATTCCCCATGGCGGCAAGAGGCAGGCCGTACTGTCGCCTTCATCCCGCTGCAGGCTACCTCATGCCGCGGTTGCTTCAGATCGACGGGCAGTTGCAGTCGTGAGGCCAATGCCACAGACAATAAGAGAGACACCGTCGGAGACGCCACTCAGACACCATCAAATGCCAGCTTTTGGCAAGAAAGGAGGAGGTGCTCGTCCCTTCACCTTAGCACATCATTCGCAGTTAAGTGCACCGTTAAACGCAGTGCAGTCGTTGAGACCGCAACCACCAGCTCTCTTTTCACAGGCCGCATGCGACTCCGCGCTCCTTCGCCTCCGCCGACGGAGGTCTCGCGACTGAGAGAAATTCTGCCTCATTGCACCAGCTTGTCCCCCTGACTTGAACGGCGTCGCCTTTGACCTAAACGAGGCTCTTTGCTAGCAAAACAACCACGTCATATGCACATGCGCCTCTGACCCGCCGATCTGTTCGTCAAAGTGAGAGTTGTCGATTCTTACAATGCCTGGTGGTCACCACACCGCGGTTTGCATGGCGACGGGAACTGCGTCGACTGCCTGTCCCGACAGAGGCGAGCACAATGCGGTCTCTCTCCACGTGGTGGCCGGTCTGCCACTCTACCACCAACCTCTCCTATAAAAGCGACTTCATGGCAGCACGAAGAAAAACGTCGACGTGCACTTTCTAGCCCTGCTTCTTCCGTTTCTTCGCGCAGGTGACACTGGTGCTTGCTTTGGTGGCAGCGATAGGGTGGTCGTCCCCAAAGCAAGTGTGTCTGTTGCGGGTAGGAGGATGGCGGAGGTCGGAGGGCGGAGGGCGGAGGCGGAGGGCGGAGGAAGGAGGACGCTCGGGTCACCACTCGCGGGAGATGGAAGCTGTCAGCATTCTCGGCTCTGCCTTGATGTAGTTTCTCACCCGAGACACATTAAAAAATTTCTACTCGCCTCCGTTTCTTAATATGCTTTTTTTTGGCATCTGTCTTGTGTTTGAAGTGTATTATCGTCATTCAGACTGCTGCCTCTACTGAGGAGGTCTCAACTGACGGTCTTGAGCAAATTTATCCTCCTCACTGCAAACCACCACACGGAGTGGAGGGCGAGTTGAGGAGAAGTGTGGTAAGCAGCAACTTCTCGGTTATTTCAGTTGCCGCCTCAAGCCGGCACGTGGGCAGAGCGGGTGTTGCCAAGCCAAGGGGGCGGTAGCATCGTCAGCTGCGGGCAGGCCTCGGCGCCTGACTTGAGTCCTCGTTGTCCTGCATGTCTAAAGCCAAACAATGTCACGTCAATTCTGCTACTCCGTTGAAAGAAAGAAAGAAAGAAAGAAAGAAGCCCCGAGCTTCCCCACATATTGACTGGATGGGTGCGAGGAGATGTGTGCTGCTTCACTCACACTAGAAGGAATTTCCGACATGTTGACTGGATGGCCAGCCAGATATTTGGTCTCGTTCGAGGGCCCTGTCGGTTTACGCGGCCCAAAGCTGCCCGAAGGAATGCCATCAGGGCGAAATAAAGCCTGACTGATGAGTTCACTGGCATTCTTCACCGTCCGTGTAACTTTCTTACCCACCTCGTGCCTACCTTCTTCTCTTTCCGAACAACTTCACTTGATCAAGAAACTTCGTGACCACTTGAATGCCCTCGACTGGTCATTCGCTCCCTAGTACTCAAAGCCATTGCAGAGGAGGCGAGGACGAAAGTCGGGCTCCGCAACACTCACAAGCACCTTCGCGGGCGGAGTCGGAGTCAATGAGCCTCGCAGGGGAACGCGGTGCCATCTCGGTTGGCCGAGTCTCTCTTCGCCAGCCAGGAGTGCATGTCTGGTCAGCCTTGATTGTCTCACAAGTGTCTTGTCATGCACTGCTGGTTGAACGGTAGAAATTAACCTTCAGGATTGTTTATTAATGCGTCTACTTTGGCATTGCCGCCTGAAGGACGTCCTCGAGCTCAACAGAACAAGAGACGACTCCACAGACGGTCAGGCCGAAATAATTGGTGTCCACGCTAAGACCGCTAAGATCGCACCCCACCCCAAGTCTGCTTTTAAAGACCTGGCAAATTTCCTCTTAGCTGTGCCTACTTTAACCAACGTAAATAGACTCTGCTCTCCGGCGGGAGACCAAAAATACCCTATAGAAATCATCCATCTCGTCTGGACAAAAGAACAGACGTCCACGGTAGCCTTAAAGGAGGGTGCCACCGTTGGTTTGAGAAGACGCAGCTTTGTGCATGTGAACAGGAAAGCGTTGCAAGGAGAAGCAGGTCCTTTTCTCCATCAGAAGAAGGGAGGAGGAAGTGCACCAAGCTTGAGGAGAATTTGCAGCAGGAGCGGAGGGCAAGTAGAAGTGAAGACACTGAAAACGAAGAACTGGCAGTTGTGCGCCGGAGTTGAGGCTCAAGGGACGCACAGGTGGCAGACGCGAATAAGCTCGTTGAAGGAACGTGGCACTACTGAAATAATTGTGCAGAACGACAGGCTTCGCTCGAACTAATTTCCGCCTGCATTGTGGATGGCAAATTTGCCGTTACATTCATCACAAAATACGCAGAAATCATTTTTCACTTGTGGAAAATAGTCTTTCATTCACTGTGTCTCACTCGATGTCCATGTGGCCTTTTCGCACTTCATGTGACTGGTCTTCTCTCCCCTTACGACTGCGACTGTTCATTTGTGGAGTTGGAGCGAGAAACGCGACTTCAACATGTTTACTGAGGAGAGAGCCAACTCTGGTGTGCGTCTCTCCTCCCCTCGACTGTGCGACCGTCGCCGTCATCGCAGCGGGGATTGTGGCGGCGTTCCACTTTGTCAGACTTTCTGCGTTTCAGCCACTTTCTTTTTGTAAGCATCCCAAAGCTTCTTTGGCAGTGTTCGTGTGCTCCCTTCTCCCTCCACTCCACGCGGCTATTTGAAATTGGGCAAATTAACTGCGCACTTCGTGTAGAGACCGCTTTAAATTAATCGTGGTCACCCTGCCGACTTGGCGACAATAAAGTGCACAAGCAAGACCGACACCAGCAGCTTTATTAAGAGGGGAAGGAGGAGGAGAGTGAATGGGCTCCAAGTGCATCAGGGGCGAGGTCGCGCCACGGACGCGTTGATCACGTCGGCCTTCTCCATCTCCCCTAGGGGCTGCGCCGAGCGTCTCTCTCGCTCCGGCATCCTACTACGCACGTTGGAGAATTCGTTGGGGTCGAGTGGTGGCGAGCAGGCATCAATGCCGCTCACGAGGTGAGAGAGAAGGAACAGGGCCAGAAGGCGCATGTCGACGTCTTCCTTCGTGTTGCCGTGGCCTCGCTTTTATAGGGGAGGTTGGCGGTAAAGCGGCACACTGGGCACCTCGTGGAGGTGAGCGCTTTGTGCTCTGCTTTGTCGGCACAGGCGCTCGACCCAGTTCACGTCGCCCGACTGACCTCGTGTGGTTGCCACCACATCGTGCAACACTCCACATTTTGCAACTCTGTCGACGACAGTGGCAGACAGGGGACGTGTGTGTGCATGTGATGTGGTTGTTTTGCTGGCGACGCCGCTCAGGCCAGCGGGACATGGCGGTGCATTTGGGACAGAATTTCTCTCTCAGTCGCCAAATCCTCGTCAGCGGATGCGAGGCGGCGCAAAGTCGCCTGAGGCTGGTGAACGAGAGCCGGTGGTTGTGAATTCCCTCCAAGTCTCTTAGGCTGCACTCCGAGTAACGATGCACTCAGTGCGGAACCACTCACAGGAGTGGAAGACGAGCACCTCCTACGTGCTTACCAAAAACTGTCAATCGTAGGTCTGCAACGTGATGATATCCAAGTGGCCTCTTCGCAACATGTCGTCCATCGTGTGTGACATTAACCTCCCAACTGCAAGTCTGCAGTACATCAGTGGAAATTAGCGGATGATGGCCCATCACCCCGACAAGATGCGAACACTTTGACAAAGTTCGCATTCTTACGAGGCCTCTGGCCATCCGGTCTTAGTAGAGAGACCCGTGGAACATCTGAACTGTACGATGAGACTGCGTGGTAGAAAGGAGGTTGCGGTAGCGCCACGAGATACCATCTGAGTGGCAAAGTCGACAATCGTCCCTCATTTGCGGGTCAGCCTGTAATTTCCTCACAGCACTAATTGTCAAGAGCGGCGGCCAGGACGCCCACAGAGTTGGCGTAGCTGAAGTTCCCTGCTTTGATTCATGTCATATTGAAAGTTAAGAAGGGCCGCTTTGCAATGCTTACCTTTTCTTTTTTGTACTTCCCACGAAATGAACTCCCAAGGTGGATGCCTCTGTATGTGGTACATGTAAGGCGATGCCAAGGGCTGCTCATTGGGCATGGACACGTCGAAGGTGGCCTGCACACACGTCGTGTGGCCGTTAGCATTTCGCCTGGTCCCCCGCTCAGTCCTCGCTAACGCCTTCCTCGACATCACCGTCATAATGGCTGTTGAGGCTGGTGGTTAGACACGAAGCTGACACTTTTTATCGGCGCATGAGAATGCAGCCACTCATTTGCGGTGCAATCGAGATCATCAGTAAATGCTTTGAGGCGACACATTTGGACATTGCACGACATCTCCTTCGCCCCGACTGATCATGCAGGAGACGCAAGGAGGTGGAACGCCGCCACACTCTCCCCCGAGAAAGCGCCAACAACCTCACAGTCGAAGGGAGGAGAGGCGCACGACAGAGTTGGCTCCAGCCAATGTCGAAGACGACCCTTCATCGACATTGCGTTGAGCACTGTGAGGCCACGCGAGGCAAACGGCACAAGAAAATAAAGTCGTTGTTGAGCAGAAAATCACCTCGTGACCCATAAACACTCATTCAAGCACATATTCTCGACTAACAAAGGGGTTTCACTCAGGCGGTGTGAATGCGAAAATAGGCCGAGTGGTGCGACCAACAATGGGGCGACGGAGAGGGCGAGAACCGAGACGGCATTTTCCAATCGCCCACGTGTCTGGTTGGGCGACACGTCGTGAGAAAGAATCCACCGATGTGAAGTGGTGGGAAGTGGAAGCCTACATGGGTTAGCGGCAGTTGGAGGCCCGAGTTTCCCCCTACCAACCAAGAAGTTAACACTGGTCGAGGTCTCTTACTGTCGCCGATCTCGTCTCAAAGCCTGCATCCGCAGGTTGAATTGCAGTCGCTGCTCCCCGCAGAGTCCAAGCATGACGCCGCTGCGTTATTCTGCTTCAGCGCAGACAGATGCCTTGTTCTGAAAGACCGACACAGACTGCCTCGCACGTCCGTTTCCAACCGTCATGTCATAAGTCTAACCAGTGTTCCAATTGCTCGGGCCACTTATCATTTGTCACAACCCTCGAATTCTCCTTCGCTGTACTTCCGAGAGCGTAGCTCCTTTACAGTCAGCTGCGCCTCCTTCTGTTTCACCTCACTCTACTTTCACGAATGTCCTCCTCCCACTGCAATGTGTCGAAGGAGAGAGACGCATTTCAGTAGTGGCATACTCCAAAAACCACCTCACTCACATCTGCCTCGTGTGCCATCTCCTCTAACAGTGGCACCCTTCCTTCGAGGCTACCACAGGAGTCTGTTCTTCTGTCGAGACTTTACATTAATAAAGAGTCAGGAGGGTTGGTTTCACTAGGGTGTTTTTGGTCTCTGGCAGGAGAACGGTGTCCCCATTCATTGCTTAAATGCATGTGCTATCGGAAATTAGTGCGAGCGAAGCCTGTCGTTCTGCACAATTATTTCAGTAGTGCCACCTTCCTTCAACCAGCTCATTCGCGTCTGCCACCTGTGCGTCCCTTGAACCTCAACTCCGGCGCACATCTGCCAGTCCTTCGTTTTCAGTGTCTTCACTTCTACTTGCCCTCCGCTCCTGCTGCAAATTCTCCTCAGCTTGGTGCACTTCCTCCTCCCTTCTTCTGATGGAGAAAAGGACCTGCTTCTCCTTGCAACGCTTTCCTGTTCACATGCACAAAGCTGCGTCTTCTCAACCAACGGTGGCACCCTCCTTTAAGGCTACCGTGGACGTCTGTTCTTTTGTCCAGACGAGATGGATGATTTCTATAGGGTATTTTTGGTCTCCCGCCGGAGAGCAGAGTCTATTTACGTTGGTTAAAGTAGTCACAGCTAAGAGGAAGTTGGCACGAAAACAGTTTATGTGGCAGTGGCAGTGGCAGTGGCAGTGGCAGTGTTCATGTGCTCCTTGTGGGGATTTGAATTGAGAAGAAGAAAGTTACTGAAGACCGTCAGTAGAGACTTCCGGAGGATTTGTGACTGTCTGACTAGATTTGTCCGGCCCTCCGACCACTCGACAAAGGCAGCAAACACGACGCCGATATAAAGATGTTTTGTTTAAGAAGGGAGGAGACCGAATAGTCTGTATGCGTCTCAAATGGGAAATCACATCAGAGCGAGGGCTGATTCCATCTTCCCCAAAGGCTGCACCGAGTGTCTTCCTGCTCTGGCATCCTCCTCCGTGTGCTGTTGATGTCCTTGAAAGTTCAATGGCATCGAGCAGGTATCGGCATTACTTACGAGGAGAGAAGGAGAAAGAGAAGGAACAGGGCCACAACGTGCATGTCGACGTGCTTCTCCGTGTTGCCATGGCCTCGCTTTTATAGGGGAGGTTGGCGGTAAAGCGGCACACTGGGCACCTCGTGGAGGGTGAGCGTTTCGTGGTCTGCTGTATCGACACAAGCAGTCGACCCAGTTCACGTCGCCGTGCAAACCGCGGTGCGGTGGCCACCAGGTATGGCAACAATCAACAGTTTTCGCTGTAATGTAGTTGTTGTGGTAGTCCTCCTGGTTAAACGCGAATGATTGTCTTCCGGTGGTAAATCTCCCCTATCGTCTGCAAGTGGCTCCCTATGACAGGCCACGTAGACGCACTAGCATCTCCTCCCTTCTTGTCAGAAACAGCCATTTGATGGTGTCTGAGTGGCGTTTCGCAACGTGTCTTTCATCGCCTGTGGCATTCGCTTCGCAACTGCATCTGCCTGTCGGTCAGAAGTCAATCCCGGCATGAGGAAACTGACAACAAGCCGAAGGTCACAATGCAGCCTGTCTCTTCTCCTGAAGGCGGGACGTTGGTGGTGGTGAGATCAGGGAGCTTCATGATTATCCCCACCGCGCACACGTCTCCGGGGAAGAAGCAGACTGTTGTCTCACCTTCAGCCAGTTTGCCGTTTCCTCTTGTCGCAATTGACATCTGACCGACGTGCTTCGTGTGCATCAGCGACCTCTGGAGAAGGACACGCTTTCGTGGGCGGAAGAGAGAGGAGCGAGGCACTTCAAGACGTGTTGTACTCTCCCCTCCAACCAGACCAAATATCGGACTGAGCAGAGTCGAGGATCCCACGGACGAAAGAGCGGCTGCAGCATCCCACGTTGTGGTGGCAAGTCAGACGGCATGCGAGTTGGTTGTCCAAAGCGTCAAACAAGTTGACAATACGTGGAGAAGAACGGTGCCTCCGTCGTGCCCGACTGCAGTGCAGCGAAGACAAGAAGTGGAGTAGAAACATCAGTTGGGAAAGTACAAGGACGAAGGGCTTAGGAATGTCGAGTGGAGATGTGCGAAGCATCACGGCTGCATGGGCCCCGCAGAGTGCTCAGCGTACGACGAGTGACGCGGAGGGAAGGAGCTGCGCCTTTATATCAGGGTGCCCCACAGAGCAGCACTCATCGACGTCTGCTCAACAGGCCTCATTCTCGGAGCACCGCTTCTCCATCTCCACTCAAAGGCACTGGCACCACACTCGGGTAAGAAGGAATCATCGCAGTGCTGCTCACCCACTCCCCCTCCTGTCCGCCAGCAGTCAAGTTTTCCACACGACTCTCTCGGGGATGGCAAAGCAGTTGGTTCGACATTCACTGGCAGAGTGCGGTGTTGTGTGAGCTTTTAGTGCATGAGTTTGGGGATTCTTTAGTGTACCGTGCGGTTTTAGTGCATTGCTCATCGTCAACGCGTGTGGTTTCCGTTGGGCGACAAGTGGCTTTCTGTGGTGGTTTGTTGCAAACTGAAGCCACTCAACATTTCCATCTACACTGCCAACGCTGAGCTTCCAACCACCTGAGGAGGCTTTCACGCCCCATCATGTTAGTCTCCGCTCATCACGCGAACCATCGTAATGAGACTAGGACATCAGGCACTTTTCTGCCTTTGGGGCTGCCTCCATATCGTCTAAGCTGATGTCACACAGGCCAGCGGGACATGGCGGTGCATTTGAGGCAGAATTTCTCTCAGTCGCCAAATCCTCGTCAGCGGATGCGAGAGACTTTTAATGGTGAATTCTCCCCTATCGTCTGCAATTGGCTCGTCATGATAGGCACATGACGGATTCAAGTCGACCGTAGCGATCGCCGGCTGGCGTCAAGAGAGAATCACTGGCTCATGAGGGAGGCCACTTGACATTTCTCAATTACAAAGCCTCCATCCAAACCACTCCCAAATTGTACAGGCAAATGACATCACGCTTACCCTCTGTTTTTCAATTGCACTCCACCCGCCTAGGGAGGAGAAGAGAAGGACAGTGGTGGGAAGTTGCCTCCCGCAATTTCCATCTAAATAGTCAAGTCGAAGGAGATTGGACTCCAAAGGAAAAGAACTCGAGACTTCCTTTACTCGCTTGCAAGCACCCAACGTGACTGAAACAACTGTGTGTATGTGGACTCCCACCGCCTGCGCGTCCTCACTGACCCAAAGCTTGTGGAGTGCCCACCTAATGTTGGGCTGCGCATCCGCTTAAGCTTCTAAACATTACATTCTTTCAACAGAGAAAAGGCATTGACATGGCATTGTTTGGCCATAGACATATCGAACAACGAGAACTCGAGTCAAACTCTGAGGAAACTAACTCGTCACTGACATGGGAACGGTGGAGGTGTGTGATACGTTGCCAACCGCCTGACGGAGTGAACACCTGCTTAGGAGGGGGGGGGGGGGGGAGAAGACTGAAGCCGCGATCATTGGAACTCAGGCATGAAGTGGTGGTGCCTCCACGTCTGGACCTCGTCCAAGTGTCATGGCAACCATGCGTGGATGGTGTGTGCGCGTGCAGTGGGACGGGGACAATGTGCTTAGCCTGGGATGGTTTGGTTTGGCTATTGTGGTGATATTTTATGAGCATATTCATTAATCAGTCTGCAGTGCAGGTGTGAATTAGTCATTTACACAAACACACACTTTTGTTCACGTAAACACGCACATGCACGCACACGGGGACCCCGCCTCCTTTGCCCGCCACACACACATACACGCCTTGAACGCTCTAACGGGATTAGAGGCAAATCCGGGCGAGGGATTCTTGGCTATGACCAGACATTTGGTGATTCGTGCGTTTGTCTTCGCGTCTTTCGCCTCTCGAGTACCCTCCAAACAGGGCCCTCCGCCGCCTTCCCCCTGTTCCCCGGGTGGCAAATTATGTTTGGGCTCAAGCACTCCTCCTCCTCGGGAAATTTAACTCCTTTGCCTTGACCTCTCAATTGCCACTTCTACTTCCTTGCCTCCTGCATATATTTGAGTGGATTAGTCTTAAAAGTGCTTAAGACCCTTAATTTTACTTGACAAACTGGTATAAGTTCATAGAGAGGGAATCAGCTCTCTAATTTTTTATAAGAATTTGACCAGAAGCTGTCCCGCCTTGGCAAAAGACAGTACCTTTTTCCCCCTGTTTCGGAACTCAGCTAGAATTCACATTCACATCGAGGTGAAATTTGGGCGATCGAAAGGTATACAACACCGGAAATTGCCATTTTACTGCCAATATCACTGCAAGAAGTGTGGTCCACACACTTTTCCTGTTCCATTTCCGTATTCCACATGTCACCCTCGTCATGCTGACGTGTTTCCCAGCCTAGCATATTCCAATCACCGTAGTTGTGCTCGGACAAGAGACACAAAGCCTCCACCGGGACAATTGTTCTCCCCAATCTTGAACCCGAGTTGCCACTGTCGCAAATTTTTTACAAAAAAAAGAGAAATCGACGTTACCGTTGCATTGAGTGGAAGGTGAATTCTCCTTTGATTGTGCACTTTTGTGTTCACTAATCGGGATTTGTGTTGGTTTTCTTCTCTTCTTGGGCAGAAAAGTATACTTGTCATTGTCTTAGTTAATTTCCCCTGATAACCACCAGAAATGCCATGAGGTAATGAGAGTTAACGCCCTCAACTTCGTTATAAAAATTCTTAGTTTGTTGATTATCTACACGCTCCCTGAAGTTGTCGAAAAGCGTGGACTTCTGCAATTACTGAACAGAATTGGCGGTCCTCAAGAGGACGCAGTGTGAGGAAGCACATTTAAACCAAAATCGGCAGCTTGTGGACTAATCAGAGGTGCTGAAGTCATCCAACATTGTAATACAACATACACAACCATTCCATTGCGTGCTGAATGCTTTCAAGTCTCCCGGAAGCATACTTGTGCATTCTCCCCTCCAACGAATAAGAAATCTATCAGGACGGTTCCAACGTTAGACAAAGTATTTTTCGAAACCTTTCGATGTAACTTACACAGTGCCCGAGTCTCAACAGCCACGTAGGAGCCTACCGAGGGAGTTTCTTTAAGAGTGGAATCACTTGTTAACGGTTGATTTAGGCAAGAAAGCTCTGGAACAACAATCTCACAGCCTCCTTAGCCCCACCGACCTCTGCACACGCGATGGCATGACGAGAAGTTGCTGCCTATCACGCTTCGCCTCAACTCGCCCTCCACTCCGTGCGATTATTTGAAGTGGGGAGAAGAAATTTGCTCAAGACTGCCGCTTGAGACCTCCTCAGTAGAGTTTGCAGGCTGAATAAGTTTGTCCGCCCAACCAACTCGACGATAAAGCATCGCAAACGCAAGACCAATGGCAGCCACTTTTATTAAGAAGCGGAGGAGAGCGAATGCGTCGAATGGCAATCAAGTGGGGAGTAATTACATCAAGGCAGAGCCGAGTATGCTGACGGTTTCCATCTCCCTCGAGTGGTGCGCCGAGCGTCTTCCTCCCTCCACCATCCTCCTTCCTTTACCAGAATCATCCGCTCTGGAGGAGACCCTCACACGTCTGCCCCCAAGCAGGCATGAGTGGCACTCGCGAGGAGAAAGAGAAGAAAGAGGGCCACAAAGTGCATGTCAACGTCTGTCTTCGTTCGTGCTGCCATGAAGTCGCTTTTATAGGAGAGTTTGTCGGCAGAGTGGAAAATTGAATAGCACTTGGAGGGTCACCGCCTCGTTCTCTGCTCTGTCGCGGCAAGTCGACGGTCCAGTTCACATTTCTAGCTTGGTCTCGGTGAGGTGACCACCACGTGGTGCAACAATCCACACATTTCGGCTTTGCTGATGAGGGCGACAAACAACTGGCGTGTGTGCATGTTCTGCTGTCATTGGGCTGTCAAACAGCATCGTTCTGGCTAAAGGCGAAGCGACCCAGGTCAACGAGACATGCTAGTTTACTTGATGCAGGATTGCAATCAGCCACGAAATCTTCATCTGCCGAGGTGGTAGGAGGCTTCTTGAGGCAGAATGATCTGAATGCCATTAATATTGTCAAGTGAGCTTAGAATCTAAACTTTACAGACAGCAGCATGCAGTTGCATTTCGGTGAGGCGCCTGGAGCTGCACGAAACACGTGCCACGCCGCTCCACTTAAACTTAAACTCAAAATGGACCGATGCGGATTTAGTGTTGGTGTGGCATGCCGCATGATTCGTTATTGTCAATCACAGCGACCTCTCATGGTGGTTGCCACCGACTCTGACTTCTTCTTCCCAACGGAAGCAAGAAGCGAGAATAGCAGTGGAACGAACTGGCATCTAATTGTTGCCCTTAATGTATGTCCTAGTAACTTAAGTGGACTGCCAAAAAACCGTATTTTCTCTACTCGCGCTGGGAGGCCTTGGTTTTTTAGCGGCATCACGCACACACCAACGGATGCTATCAGAGCAGAATATCGCCTCCGACCGACATAGTACTCAGGCGGCTGTGGACGGCACCTAGACAATTGTACTCAGTCCTTCCACCAAGCCTTTCCTCCCCTTTAGGTGTTCTTGCATCTACCCAGGCAGATGGGAACGGTCCATCCAGCTTTCTATTCATCTCTCAAGATGTCACCTGTCGTCTATAATCTTTGGATTGTGGATGCGGATGCGGATGAGGATGAGGATGCGGATACGAGGATCGCATGAAGACTCGAGTGCTAAGGGGAGGGCGGACTGACTGGAAGACGACCACATGGACACTCTGTCCTCCTCCCATCTACCTTGTCTTAGACTGTCTAGACGACATTACTCTCGTATTGATCAGCGGAAGAGCGCGTCAGTCCACAGACAGCCCTGACGACGCCAAGTGGCCAAATGATCTCACTTCGGCCTACCTCCCTGCAGAAAGTTGTTCTGACTCGAAAGCCACGTGGCTGCTTCAAATCGGTGTTTGTGTCAGTCACAGTCATATCGGCAGTAGCATTGTCGCGGCCTCTGCACGCTCCCATTGCACTCCAGTGACTCCGAGGACAACAGGTTAGACTCTTATTGCGACCAAAAGTACTGTGCTAGGCAGGGAAGACGATCATCTTACTCTTCGTCAAGCCCTCTTCCCCGCTTCCCAGTTCACGTCGCTTGGTTTGCTCCAGCAGCTTCCACACTTCTCAGCTGGCAATGAATATTACCGGAAGGGGGCCAGTCCTACCACGTCTTAGCGCCTCTCCCATGTTGTCCGACAGCATTGGTCCGATCGGGTTCTCCACTCTATTTGCCAAGCGCAAGGGGATGCTATCAGAGCAGAATGTCGCCTCCGACCGTGGACGGCACTCACACAGTTGTACGTAGACCTACCACTAACTCCGACGCTTAAGCCTCCACGTGGTCTTAAAAATTCCCTCACCTAACGAGAGCTCATGATTGTACATGCGTTGCTAACTCCTCAAGGCGAGTGAAGAGGAGGAGGGAATCCATTGGGTGGGGCCACCCAATGGAACGTGAAAAGTTTGCATGTCTATCAAAAGGGAGTTACATCAGAGCGAGGCCGAGTGCGTTGGCTCTTTCCATCTTCCCCGAAGGCTGGACCGAGCATCGTTCTCGCTCCGGCATCCTCCTACGGGCGCTATGGAAGTTTTTGAAATTTAGCGGCACCGAGCAGTGTCACCTACGAGGAGGAAAAAAGGAACAGGGCCGCAAAGTTTATTTCGACGTCTTTCCTCGTGACGCGATGAGGTTGCTTTCATAGGAGAGGTTTGTAGTAAAAATGACACAATTGGTAGCCCGTGGAGGCATTTGCCTGTACAATTTGGGGGTGGTTTGGGTGGAGGCTTTGTAATTGAGAGAATGTCAAGTGGTCTCCCTCATGAGCCAGTGATTCTCTCTTGACGCCAGCCGGCGATCGCTACGGTCGACTTGAATCCGTCATGTGCCTATCATGACGAGCCAATTGCAGACGATAGGGGAGAATTCACCATTAAAAGTCTCTCGCATCCGCTGACGAGGATTTGGCGACTGAGAGAAATTCTGCCTCAAATGCACCGCCATGTCCCGCTGGCCTGTGTGACATCAGCTTAGACGATATGGAGGCAGCCAAAGGCAGAAAAGTGCCTGATGTCCTAGTCTCATTACGATGGTTCGCGTGATGAGCGGAGACTAACATGATGGGGCGTGAAAGCCTCCTCAGGTGGTTGGAAGCTCAGCGTTGGCAGTGTCTGGGGAGATGGAAATGTTGAGTGGCTTCAGTTTGCAACAAACCACACCACAGAAAGCCCACTTGTCGCCCAACGGAAACCAAACACGCGTTGACGATGAGCAATGCACTAAACCGCACGGTCACTAAAGAATCCCCAAACTCATGCACTAAAAGCTCACACAACACGCGCACTCTGCCAGTGAATGTCGAACCAACTGCTTGCCATCCCCGAGAGAGTCGTGTGGAAAACTTGACTGCTGGCGGACAGGAGGGGGAGTGGGTGAGCAGCCACTGCGATGATTCAATTCTTCTTACCCGAGTGTGGTGCCAGTGCCTTTGAGTGGAGATGGCGAAGCGGAGATGCTCCGAGAATGAGGCCTGTTAAGTAGACGTCGACGAGGGCTCTTCTCCGGGGCTTCCGGGGCACCCTGTTGTAAAGACGCACTTCCTTCCCTTCGTGCCTTGTGCACTCTGCAGTGCCGATGAACTTGTAATGCTTTACACATCTCCGTTTGACATTGCCCAGCCCTTCCTCCCTGTACTTTTGCAAATGATGATTCTACTCCACTTCGTGTCTTCGCTGCACTGCAGTCGGGCACGACGGAGGCACCGTTCTTCTCCACGTATTGTCAACTTGTTTGACGCTTTGGACAACCAACTCGCATGCCGTCTGACTTGCCACCACAACGTGGGATGCTGCAGCCGCTCTTTCGTCCGTGGGATCCGCGACTCTGTTCAGTCCGATATTTGGTCTGGTTGGAGGGGAGAGTACAACACGTCTTGAAGTGCCTCGCTCCTCTCTCTTCCGCCCACGAAAGCGTGTCCTTCTCCAGAGGTCGCTGATGCACACGAAGCACGTCGGTCAGATGTCAATTGCGACAAGAGGAAACGGCCAAACTGTGAAGGTGAGACAACAGTCTGCTTCTTCCCGCGGTGGGGATAATCATGAAGCTCCATGATCTCACCACCACCAACGTCCCGCCTTCAGGAGAAGAGACAGGCTGCATTGTGACCTTCAGCTTGTTGTCAGTTTCCTCATGCCGGGATTGACTTCTGACCGACAGGCAGATGCAGTTGCGAAGCGAATGCCACAGGCGATGAAAGACACGTTGCGAAACGCCACTCAGACACCATCAAATGGCTGTTTCTGACAAGAAGGGAGGAGATGCTAGTGCGTCTACGTGGCCTGTCATAGGGAGCCACTTGCAGACGATAGGGGAGATTTACCACCGGAAGAACAATCATTCGCGTTTAACCAGGAGGACTACCACAACAACTACATTCCAGCGAAAACTGTTGATTGTTGCCATACCTGGTGGCCACCGCACCGCGGTTTGCACGGCGACGTGAACTGGGTCGACTGCTTGTGTCGATACAGCAGACCACGAAACGCTCACCCTCCACGAGGTGCCCAGTGTGCCGCTTTACCGCCAACCTCCCCTATAAAAGCGAGGCCATGGCAACACGGAGAAGCACGTCGACATGCACGTTGTGGCCCCGTTCCTTCTCTTTCTCCTTCTCTCCTCGTAAGTAATGCCGATACCTGCTCGATGCCATTGAACTTTCAAGGACATCAACAGCACACGGAGGAGGATGCCAGAGCAGGAAGACACTCGGTGCAGCCTTTGGGGAAGATGGAATCAGCCCTCGCTCTGATGTGATTTCCCATTTGAGACGCATACAGACTATTCGGTCTCCTCCCTTCTTAAACAAACATCTTTTTATCGGCGTCGTGTTTGCTGCCTTTGTCGAGTGGTCGGAGGGCCGGACAAATCTAGTCAGACAGTCACAAATCCTCCGGAAGTCTCTACTGACGGTCTTCAGTAACTTTCTTCTTCTCAATTCAAATCCCCACAAGGAGCACATGAACACTGCCACTGCCACTGCCACTGCCACTGCCACATAAACTGTTTTCGTGCCAATTTCCTCTTAGCTGTGACTACTTTAACCAACGTAAATAGACTCTGCTCTCCGGCGGGGAGACCAAAAAATACCCTATAGAAATCATCCATCTCGTCTGGACAAAAGAACATACGTCCACGGTAGCCTTAAAGGAGGGTGCCACCGTTGGTTGAGAAGACGCAGCTTTGTGCATGTGAACAGGAAAGCGTTGCAAGGAGAAGCAGGTCCTTTTCTCCATCAGAAGAAGGGAGGAGGAAGTGCACCAAGCTGAGGAGAATTTGCTGCCTCTACTGAGGAGGTCTCAACTGACGGTCTTGAGCAAATTTATCCTCCTCACTGCAAACCACCACACGGAGTGGAGGGCGAGTTGAGGAGAAGTGTGGTAAGCAGCAAACCGCGTGTGGTGACCACCAGGCATTGTAAGAATCGACAACTCTCACTTTGACGAACAGATCGGCGGGTCAGAGGCGCATGTGCATATGACGTGGTTGTTTTGCTAGCAAAGAGCCTCGTTTAGGTCAAAGGCGACGCCGTTCAAGTCAGGGGGACAAGCTGGTGCAATGAGGCAGAATTTCTCTCAGTCGCGAGACCTCCGTCGGCGGAGGCGAAGGAGCGCGGAGTCGCATGCGGCCTGTGAAATAGAGCTGGTGGTTGCGGTCTCAACGACTGCACTGCGTTTAACGGTGCACTTAACTGCGAATGATGTGCTAAGGTGAAGGACGAGCACCTCCTCCTTTCTTGCCAAAAGCTGGCATTTGATGGTGTCTGAGTGGCGTTTCCGACGGTGTCTCTCATTGTCTGTGGCATTGGCCTCACGACTGCAACTGCCCGTCGATCTGAAGCAACCGCGGCATGAGGTAGCCTGCAGCGGGATGAAAGGCGACAGTACGGCCTGCCTCTTGCCGCCATGGGAATGGTGAAGGAGGGCAAACCAGAGCGTATGATCACTTCCTCACCACAGAGGCAGAATATCATGTTGGGCAGTTTGCCCCACGTCGCTGGAGAGAGGCAGGTCGTGTTGTCAATTCAACTCGCTGCCGATCACTTTGTGCCGCAATTGACATCTGATCGACGGGGCGGAGGCGGTCTACTCCGCGCGGTTGCGCTTCGCCTGCTCCACCAATCTCTGAGGGAGCACGCGGTTTGTGGGCTGAAGCGAGAGGAGCGAGGCACCTCAAGGCGTTGAGTACTCGAACTAGATCAAGCATCGGTTTGGAATTAGTCGTGGGTGCCGCGGACGAAGGAGTGGCTGCAGCATCCCACGTTTGTGGTGGCAAGGTCAGACGGCATGCGAGTTGGTTGTCCAAAGCGTCAAACAAGTTGACAATACGTGGAGAAGAACGGTGCCTCCGTCGTGCCCGACTGCAGTGCAGCGAAGACAAGAAGTGGAAGTAGAAACATCAGTTGGGAAAGTACAAGGGACGAAGGGCTTAGGAATGTCGAGTGGAGATGTGCGAAGCATCACGGCTGCATGGGCCCCGCAGAGTGCTCAGCGTACGACGAGTGACGCGGAGGGAAGGAGCTGCGCCTTTATATCAGGGTGCCCCACAGAGCAGCACTCATCGACGTCTGCTCAACAGGCCTCATCCTCCGAGCTCCGCTTCGCCATCACCACTCAACGGCACTTCGCACAGCGCTCGCGTAAGTAGGAATCACCGGTCGGAGGAAAATGCCGAAAGTATGCCGAGGTTGACTGTTCCTTCCGATGCTCATTTGAAGGCTGCCTCGTTGACCAGTGTGCTCGCATTGAGCCGTGTTCTCCGAGAGAAGAAGACCGCGGTATTCTATCCGACTGCAGGCACGACGCCTTTATCTCCGCCAGTCCGCCCTCATGCGCGTCGGGTACGCGAGTCGTCGCGGATGATGTTGTGATGCAGTGATCGCAGACGCATGGCATTAAAAGGCCGTGTTTGAAAATTGTCTGCCAGGGGTGGAGTCCAACTGAAGCAATGATCAGCGCACACGCAGCAACGTAGGCACGAGGAAATGCTGCGAAGGCGAGTCGTAATGCAGGTTCTCAGATCCCCTCCCCCTCGCCCTCCCCCTGCCCCTCCCCCGCCCTTACCAATCCATCTTAGTGCAGACCGTCTCAGTCAGGCACCCACTGGGGAGAAGTACTTCTCCTGCCGCTACGTGGAGACTCAAGGGGAAGGACAATGTGCCCGCACAGGCTTGCGCAATCCTTTATTACCGGGCGTAAAGAGGAACTTTTCTGACAAATTTCCGACTGCCCACCTTCGGCACCGTCGACTCACCATCCACTGACCTTAAGGACTTTGCAGTCTACCCCGACGCCACATCTCAAGCCAAATCGGCTCCTATGTGAGGCCTATGTCAAGGCCATCAGTTTCATTAACTTGTGGCAGAGGAGAAAGAGACTTTTGGTGCGTGAGGAGTAGCCACTGCAGGAGTGCATACTGCTTCGAAGCATCCCACAGTGATCCGCCTAAGGGTCTTTGTCGAGCCTGCCAACATTCTTCCACCTGAGCCTAAGAGAGTTCTGGTCCAATGAAAGTCTGCGTAGGCCATCTGAAGTGCAGTTTTCATCAAGAGGTTTGCATTGTCTCGGTAGCAGACATCAGTGAGCGTAAGGACTTGCAGTAGGACTGCCCCATTTTCCCCCAACTATACTTGAATACTATCACCCCTGCCTGGAGTAGGGGAACACTCTCGACCCTCTTCACTTGCACCGGTACTCATGCGGCACCTTCTAGCGATATGGCTGTGTTCCACGGTTTCGCTGAGCAACTCAAATGGCGATGTTAGTTGTACCACTGCTGCTCGGAGAAGCGCTAATACGTGGTGGAAGGACAGTTGGGGTGTCGAGGCTCAGGCCAATTCACTGCGTCTTGGTGGGGCTCACCTCCTTCCGGTAACATTCATTGTCCAACTGAGAAGTGCGGCGCCTGCTGAAGCGAACCAAGTGACGTGAACTGGGAAGTGGGAAGAAGGCTTGACGCAGAGTGAGATGCTCTCCTCCTCTGCCTAGCATAGCAGTTTTGTTTGGAGCAAAAAAGTCTACTTTGCTGTCCTCGGAAAGGTGATGGTGGAATGTGGGAGGACTTTCAGTGCACCAAATAAATTTCACTGCTTCATAACTGAGGACGAAATTTGTGGTGGAAGGCAATCTGAGAAGCACGACAAACTTCCTCTCATTTCCTCAACCCATGTAAACTGCAGCCTACGTGTCGTGGGTTTGTACTCCTCTTCTTCAGCCCATTTTTAAGTCGCTCGATGTTCCGTTGAAACAACCTGCCCGGGAGTGCGTAGAACAGTCATTCTCCGCCAAATAAAGTCAGCGGAATGAGCAAAATAACCGGATGATTTATGATTGGTGGGAGAATTTCCAAAGTTTACTTCTTTCCGCGCAAACTTCATAGTCTGTCTGCAAACTGCGTATTCAACAAAACCCCTTGTGCTGCTGTTATATGCGTGACTCCTTCTCCCACCGCCGATGTTTCCAATGCTCTGCCTCATGTCTTGCCACCCGCCTCAACAGCCGCTCTGATGCAGATACGCCGAAGGTGTTACGGACGGTCGACTGGGTTAGTGCCCAGCAGAGATGCAAACATCCGCCACTGCGACACTGGCGGAGTTGCCGCACTCTACATAACTCGGTGTGCTGAGAGACAGCCACGGGCGGCCCTGTGATACAAAATGGTTGGCGACTGTCTTCGGCTCAGTCTGTGCACCCGCCGTGCAGGTTCGAGGGGAGGCGGCAGAAAGACAATTTCGCCCTGCCTCGGGCAGGTCGCTCTCGACATTTTCACACTTAGCCAGCAGCGTGGGATACAAGGTGAGCTAATACCGTGAAAAAGTCCCACTCCAGTCATCCATTCTTATATGCAAAACTCTCGGAAGTCCATTTTGTGGAATGCATGGAAAGAAAAAATGTGCATCTGCTTTAAGGGCACCTGTTAGATGGCAGGTCGTTCCATGAAAGGGTCTGCGTGTCCGCCCGATCTCATGAGATGCAATAATTGTCGACGCATTTAAATCTAAGCTCCAAGGCATTTACGGAAAGGAGTCTTGCAGAGAACGCAATTGCCAGCTGTGTAAATCTACCCGAGTGAATGAGATGCATGTATGATATCGTAATTTAACCACATCAAGCCCACTAAGCTGCCCGAAGGGATGCCATCAGAGCCGAATAGCGCCTGACTAATGGGTTCACTTGCGTTCTTCGCTGCCTATTAACTTCTCTTTCCGAACGGCTCCACTTGATCGAGAGAACCTCGAGACAATTTGACCGCTCGCCACTGCACATCCGACCCTAACTCCTGAAGGTGATTGGAGGGAAGGTGAGAGCGAAAGTCGGACTTCGCAACACTCATGAACACCTTCCTCACGTCGACGTGTCCATGAGCTGCCTGTGGGTCGAATCCAACGAACCCTTCAACGCACGCGTATGAGGACGATCCACGTGGCTAAAAAAAACAGTTTATTTGGCAGTGTTCATGTGCTCTAGTCTCCATCTACCCCACGTGGTGATTTGAAATGAGAAAAGATTTGACTGCTGATTATCAATGGAATCTCGTTAAGAAGCCCAGCGCCGCGACGAGGTGAGGCACTCTTTGGACCAGACTAGTCGCTGACTGTCCTTGAGGAATGCCAGCCACTCTTACATGCTGCAATGTTCAGCGTCCTATGCGTCCGCGAAATGGCCCGACTTGCTTACCAACATAGGGGACACAAAGTCCATTCAAACGCGCTCACACAGCAACCCAGGTGCCCTGAATCCTCGCATTGCTGGTCATCTTCCCCACACCTCTCCCACCAGCAGTCATGGCGCTGACAAGACCTTCTCAGGTGATGGACAAATTGGCCAGATCAGCATTCAGTGGCGCGGTGGGCTGTTTCGCTGCAGGTGTTCGGAGGTGATTAAGTGCACGGTGAGTTTAAATGTAAAGCTCGTCATCAAGATCTGTGGTTTCGAGTGTGTGACAATTAGCCATCTCCGCTAACCTCGCCGCATCGGATATACAGAGGATGTGGAGACTCCTGTGGCGTGTTGCAATCGCCTTATCGACGAGCTCGACAAGGCGAGGAGAGCCACCTGAGTGTTGGAAATCTCTTAACCTCTGGTCACCAATCCCCAAAAAAATTCCGCCTCGGAAGCTAAGAATTAGACGACCCTAGGAAGGTGAACTCTGCTTGTGCACTGAAACTGTACCATTCATCACCGATCATCGTCACAATGTTGGCTCCACTTTTGTGAGCTAAACGCGCGAGTTGTGGTGATGCCCGCGTATAATCGAGTCGGAACGGGGTAATGGTGAGTGTGACATCACAGGAAAGGGGACGAGATCTAAAGAGGCCCTCTCCTCTATCAGCGCATCTTGCGGTGCACTGGGGTCCTCTCCCTCTGCTGGGTTGTGATACCACGTCATGCGCATTTGCGTGCTAGACAATCACATGAAGGTTTGTCCGTCTCCCACACTAACCAAACTATCTCGAAGAAAACATTTTGGAAGTGACAAATTATCGGTTTAAGTATGGTAACAATTACACTTTGAATTCTCGATGCTGTCTCATGGTGACAATAAAAGCATTCGGCCTTCCACGATGAGGCCTCCGCCAACACTTGTATTACCTGTCTTTCTCCATCCACACTGGTGGCAGTGGAGTCACTAGGCGCGAAGCGACTAGTGCAAAGCGTGAAGTGCGCGAGAGACAGAGCGCAGTCATGGTAGAGTATTTGAAACCAACTAACTTATACCAAAATGTAGCAAGTGACTAAAAATAGATACTGTGTAGATAGTTAGGGGGACTCTGCTATGCTCTGATTTGATGTTCTTCTGGTTCATCGTCCCTTTGGTGGTGGGAGAGATCCGCAATAAAGTCGACGTCGACCGCATCTTCCAATTTCATCGAAAGATAAGTTGACTCAATGACGTGCATAAAGGCACTCGGCTGGTGGGACCACGGGACTCTCGTTTCTCGCAGTGGATGTAAGCTTTGCCTTTTGCGTATGAATACAAGCAGTCCGAATTGTGGACGAATTCGCCAAAAGAACGCCTCTTCTCGTGTCCGCCGTATCCCTCATTGTGCGAAGCGACTCAAATGCATGGCTTCTGCTTGGCGAAGAGAACAAGGAAGAATAGGGTGTAGCCATTGTGAGATCACTGTTGGTCATGGAAAGGGACCCTTGAACAGTCATTCCTCGCGTCAGTGGGCTCTTTCACCGAGAAAGCGGGTCTGCATCCTTTTAGGAAGAGTTGTTAACGCTTTTTACTTTCGGCAATGTGGGTGAGAATCACCAATTCATAATTTCAACCCACCATGTTAGCGCGTGAGAGTCGCCCTACCTGGCAAAAAAAAACGCTCTTTTATTCAACGATTCGCATTTCGTCGGCAGGCTGCCGAGTCTGCATTTTCAGCCACTTCAGAATACGCAGTATTCGCGTTGGATTGGGAAAATGGTCATTGGCGTCGAGAGCTTCCTTCGCGACTGAGTGGACGGATCCAGGCTTAATGGTAGGCCCCGTTCCTAATGATTAGGATGTTTATTGCATGTCGGTGAAATTGGGGGTGAGTTGAAAAGATCTACTTGGACTTTAGTATGTGCTTATGGTCGGTACAGTACTGAAAATCATTTCTGGCCGGATAGGGCAGGCTGAGAAGTGATGTCCAATTCCTCATAGTTTTTGGAAGGATGACTGACGAAATATGGGATATTGCATTTCGTGAGCAAACGATTTGCGTGTATTCAAAGATGAAGAGGCAAACTTCTGTAAAGGATAACTAGAACAACGTGACAAGACGGGTAGATATAGGCTTTCGTTCGGCCCACAATCCTGGGAGTTGCAGCAGAGGGGATGCTGTAAGGTGGCGATAGAAGCTAATGAGGATGGCAGGTTTTGAGACAGGCAGACTCAGCGCTGCTAGGAGAGTCTGTTCATCCTTTCCGGCCGGTAATTTGTTGCATTCACAAGGCATTTCACTCTCCTCCTGTTATAAGATTGTCCCTCCTTCCTTTAAGCATCGTTTGATTGTTATTTGTGGAGAAATACAATGGAAAAAATCTATGTTCATGTTTCTCAACTGCTAAATTAAAGGAAAAATAGAGTTTTTACCCCTTTCAGGTGTTCTTTATTGGTTCTACTGCATCATGATGATCCCTAAAATGGCAATAAAAATCAGCTGGAAAGACTGAAGATTATCTACATGGGCCCAGTGATGTAAAATGAGGTCTAATTTTATTTAAAAATTTGTTACCTTTTCATTATTAGAACCATTTAGTGTAGAACGTTTGAAAATCTACATTAATGAGGAGTCCTTAACTGGTTTCGCCTGGTTTGCAAAGTTTTAATGGGATTTTTGGAGGCAAAATTATGTTAATCTAAAATTGGAGGATTAGCTATCAACCATAGCCATAAGCCAGCTGCGAATCTCTGTCCAAGGTTTCATTTTTGTTCGGTTTGAATTCTCAGGCGACGGAACATTGAATTTTTGTCCCTAACGTTTTCTTATTGGGAACTTCTTATAACTAAATATTAAAGTATTTTACGATAGCTGACATATTCTCAGTTTATACACGACAAAAAATACAAATATTTTGTTGTGTAGATTCTGAAGGCCTCAGGCAAAGCTT
Organism: Dipylidium caninum; assembly: GCA_017562135.1. Lineage (NCBI taxonomy): Eukaryota > Metazoa > Platyhelminthes > Cestoda > Cyclophyllidea > Dipylidiidae > Dipylidium > Dipylidium caninum. Next base: position 72,669 of record QEYB01001105.1, read on the forward strand.
TCTAGTGCGCGACATTCATTCACGTACACATAACCTAAGGTAAGTGACGCAGGGACAAGGTCCTACTACTCTGGAGCTAAAACGTTGCCGTCGCATAGTTTGAAAGTATGAGGCTTTTATTTTTTAAAAATAGATTGTTTGAATTACTCCATTGGAGGAGTGAGTAGGGAAAATTTTTGTAGAACGCAAGAATTGAATATAAAGAGTCCTATTGTTTATAATACGAAGTGCTATGCCCTAAATTTTCTTGTGTCATTATTTTAACTCTTTGGATGATGACGAACAGTCCAGCTATATGCCTTCTCTCGACTTTCTGCCGGTGGATGTCCTTTTAAAGATACTTAAACGTATACCTGAGGAACTACTCCACACAGTTCGTCCCATGTGAACATTAGTACTGGTAACCTTATTTATTTACGATACCTTTACGGTAGATGACGACATGGAACCGTTTATGTACCTGAAGACCAAAATTATCCCAACTCTTCAGTCTACCTTACTAGGACTGTTAGATCAGGGTCTCAGCTCAAGATGTTCTTCTCGTAAGTATTACGGAATTTAGTAGCACGGTTTGTGTTAATAGATGGCATCAGTTAGCACTTGTAGTGCCCGAATGATGGTCGACTTAATTTTTATATACACATTGACACATACTAAAGTGCTCTCTGCCAGTTTTAATATGTATTCCTTTCGTGTCGGATTACCTGGGATGGCCTTTGTTTATCTGCTTTCATACTTTTGTTCCAGAAACATCACTCTGCCTTTGATGCTCTTAATTATCTCACGTTGGAGCTGTACCGAAATAATCCTTCAAAAAAAGAAAGACTTAACACTGTGAGAAGTATGGAAGATATTCCGTGGGTTGTCGAGTACTGGAAGTCCCATCCTCCAACACGAAAGCCTCTCAGCTGGTATCTGACTTTTGCAGAGGCCGCCACTATAATCCAAAAGCACTGGCGAGCATTTATGGTAATTTTAAATGAACTTGCTACACGTCGCTTTTACTGGACGAGTCGAGTGACTGCGAAAACTGGTAGTCACTAACCTGAATAGATGTCTGCGGTCTGTTTCTCTGCTGAATTACTTGCCATTCAGAGAACATAACTCTTCCGTTTTTGTGGTGGATACTTTGTAGATGACACTCTGTCTTCTAAATACCACATAGTTGTTCATTGCAAATGACAGATGATGTCGTTACCCACGAAGGCTCTAGCTTGCCCTCGTTCATCCCTTACCTCTGTCTAAATTGACTTGTGAGTGGTTTAATGATAGTGCGAAACCTATGAGTCGTAATGGCATGGTTGTTTTGGGCAATCTTGGCACTTTCAAATTTCACTAAAGTAATAACAGCGCATGGAATAATATAGGCTTTAAAAGGGAACTAATCGCTTTCTCGGTTAGGATTGGTATTTCTTACGACGGGTTTTTTGTGGCGTTGCAGGTTACCGAGCCTCGTAGTACTAGGTGCCGATTATCTAGTATCTTATTTTATCAAGGTTAGGCGAAAGAAAGAGGTACAGGAGCTGCGTAATTGGCAGCGAGAATGGAGGACGCAAATCGCTCAGGAGACCTTGTCGAGCTGACCATTCCATCCAACCTCGGGAGGAGGGGTTTGTGCATTTGATTGTCCCGTTTCGCGCCCCCTTTTTTCGTCTACATTAATAAAACTGTGGTTAACACGCATTTGTTTGTTTTGAAGAGGGGAGAAGTTTTCTTCATGACCATCATGCTTTACTCCACATGCAGGTCTTATCAGTTCTTATAGCACTTGCTTGATTGTTCTATCAACGGTGACAGACTCGTTTCAAAGCGAACATTCTGGAAGTTCGCGATGTGTACCCTTCTTCCATGACCTTTATCGACCTCCTATCCCGATGGCTAACACCAGTCGTATAAGTCACCTGGCTAACAGGCATTCATCAAACAACCGTCACGATGAACACGGTTGCTGAGAGAATTTGTACGATATACCTCTCTCCTACCATGTTTTCCACTGATGAATGGCGTGCAGAGCCATTCTCCTCTTTTGCCTTTTGCGCAAAGAACAGTACGTGGACGGCTGACGATATTGTGGAAAATTTTCGTTACCAAAGCGGGCAACTGGTCGTCGGCAAAGAGAGAACGCTGCGTACAAATGACAACTTTAGCCTTAATAGGGCTGAGCTCAAGAACGGTAAAACTGAGAAGTTCTGTTTTTTTACTTCTATTCGGTTGCTCCTCAGCTAGGAAGCAGGCGAGACCGATTCAGGGCTGTCTTCAAAACCCCTCAACAAAAATGTCCGCGAGATGGGTAGAAGAGACGAAGGTGATAGAGGTGGTGCTTGGAGAAGGAGGCGATACGATGCTTGCTGGCGATCGGCTTCTTAGGAAAAGACTAGTACAATGAAGAAATGGGGAGATTTTGAGGCCGGATATATCGGTTCCGTGGACATTACTGGTCACCGAAGACACAGGCGCCTTTTCGGCAGTTGGCTTCGTTTAATCTTTTGATTTACATTTATGGAATTTAATAAAAGGACAGTGTAAGATAACCAGTTAGAAAAAGAGTATACCGTAAAGTATGTGTAATATCAAGCTGAAAGTATTCAGGCACGATGACTAGGGATCAAATGATTACACAATTGTATTATATATTGTAAAAACGAAAGTCTTTGGTACCGAAAAGTACAGGGCATTCTGCAGAAAAGTAACTAACTATATTTCAAGCATCGAGACTCTAATTTGCCCATACCCTATTGATAATAGATTCTAAGTTAACATATCAGGAAAGATAACTCTTCTTTACGTACTTATATGCAGCAGAATGGACCAATTTGGAGGGCCTGTGTGGTCTCGTTAAAAGATGCAGCCGGGTAACGAAAAACTAGTGGTTTCGTCATCGCGACTCGAAAGCATTGTGACCCCAAGTAAGGGGAAAGCAGGGATGTTGGCTGTTAGGCAAAGAGAGAGAGTTAGACGTTGGCGTTATAAAAAATGAAGAAGAGTTGAAAGTAGCTTTGATCGGTTAACCACTTCTCTTTCACGAGTGGTTTACTTTGGCAATAGGGCAGAAGATTAAAAATAATGGTAGAATGGGACTGTGTGTGTTACAAATACCTGCTTAATTAAGCTCACTTTGGCTAATTATAGGAATTGCACATTAGTTGCCTACACATATACGCTTCATTTTCTCGCCATTGCGTTTTTTAAATGCCTAAATGCCGGACTCCCTGTAAACTTTGTAATTAAGTGCTGCCATATGGGCACTTAACAGCAACGCTTTGGGCCTCAAAAATTGCTTGTAGAACGCAGCGTTCTTAAACTAGCAAAATTACATCAAAACCGTAAAGCAATTTGTTGACATTGTCTGTTTTGTTTTTAAGTGTCCGTATTTCGTCCGCCTTCATGAGGTCGTTTGTCAGCCCTCTTCCCTGGGTCGCCCCCTTTGTGTGACGACCTGGAGCTAGTTTCGGTATCTCCAGGAATTAAATATTTTTTCTCTTTTGTTGCTGGATTATTTCGGGAGCCGTTTTTGACGAAATAATAAGGGAGGCAATGGACGACAATACTCACGAAGACAAGGTTGACCCCCGGCGAGTGTGGCTGGCAAACCTGCCTCCCAAGTCAACCGAGTTTGCCGTTCTGCAATTGGTTAGGCCATTTGGCAAGATTTTGGACTTTAACTTTCCTGTGCATCAGTCCGGAGGACCTTTACAAGGTTTCTACTCTCGGCTATTGTTTTGTTACATTTTCTACGGAAGCCTCCGCCCTTATGGCAATGAAGAGGTTGGTCTGGTATTATCCACTGCAGTTCTCATAAGCAGTGAGGGAGGATTCCTGGCGAATCCTCTTGTCGACTTGTTTTTTGCTGTTGCACTGAAACATACTAGTGGCTTTTTCGCGCAGTATGCCTGTTTTGTCATTACCTTGGATTTAGCTTCCATTCACTATGTCGTAGGTTCTTTGCAAACTTGCTATTTATTATGAGATCGGCAACATTGCTAACCCTTGTGCCATGTTTGTGTTGAATTATACTACAAATGGTCTTGATCATATTTTATCTTCAGTCAGTTAGCTTTACTTACCAGTATTTTAGCTTAATAAATGCGACACGCGTCCCTAAGTGAAGTTTCGTGAATTTTCTCTGTGTCAATTTGGCCTATTAATCTAAGAAAATGATTGTTGAATGACAGTTTTTTGCTGTTCTCCTCGTTCGTGTTACTTCACACTATCTGGCGGCTAGAACATCTTCACTATCAAAGTCTCGATACTTAACAACTGTCTACCCAGATTTTAACTCGAAAAATCAGATGAGGATAGAAATGCCTAAACTTACGAATACGTTTACTCCCTATTTGTAAAGTCTCAATGGGCGAACATTCTGTGGCGCGGTGCTCTCAACGGAGCGTGCGCGACCAACTCGGGAGGCGATGGCTCAATGGCGTGAAGCGTGTAAAGAGGCGCAACGGCGCGCGTATTGAGGCGGAGAGGCAACGACGGGAAGAGGAAGTAGCTCGGCGACTTACTGATCCTACCCCCGTTACAAATTCATCAGCCCTCCTCACCACGTGACGCCTTTAACCAGTGGTAATGATGATGAGGAAACCGTCGGTAAGCAATGTACAGTCGCTCATGAAACTGCTTTCACGCTCTTATGCAGCTGGTTTTGAAGGGGTTAATTCCATGTTTCTTGTGCTCATGGTCGCACATTTTTGCCTTTTTAACCTTTCTAACAACATTGGTAACCACCATCTTGATTTGTGTGCTTTCCCTTCTCTTTTCTTTGTGCTGATCGCGGCCCTACGCCTCGACGCAGCTCCGAGACATCCACAGATCATCCACTTCTCTACCTGACCTCTACGGCAAGCTTGGATTAGTTTCAGCTAAATCGACTACTCGGTCTCCACCTCCCTTAAGGGGTTTTTCGTCTTTCTGGCCTATTCGTCTTTTTCCAATTAATGCTGACCTGCTTGTTGGGTCTTTACGTTGATGGCCTCCCGCTTCATTACATATCGCGTTTTTCTTGCTCACTTTGATTTCACTTTCATTATCTTCTACTCCGCGATCTCAGCTTTAGGTATTGTGTGGACGCGGTGATGTATTAATATGTTTAGAATAAGCGATTTCATGAATGGTTTCTCAAACAGGCTCTGGAGTAGAAAAAACGGGTCGAGGACAGTTGGCTGAGCTTATGAATGTGTTAGGAGTAAGAGAGTTTAAGGACTAGGGGATCCCGTTTAAGTCCATGACAGATTAAGAACTGATGAAATGGATGAGTGAACGCTCGCGTGTTTGTAGTAATATAATCGGCGAGTGGAAATGCTCTATAATAAGTTGTTTACTGGAGTATTCTGGGTCAAAAAGGTTCCACATATACTTCTATTTTTTCATTATCGGTTTTTCTTAGATCGAGCTCATACATCGAAGTGAAAAAAAATATGGTGAAACTAAGTGTGGTCTACAATTGCTGGATAGTTCGAGGCCATCTTGGTTAACAAAAATCAAGCATTATATCATATTTGGCTCGTCCAAACCGCACGATGAGGTCGTAGAATAGGCAAATAAGTAAATCCAGGTAAATGTCGACTGTGATCATTCAAACACAACGTCCGTTCGGAACATCTAAACATGTCCATGGCGAGTGGGAAATTAGCCAGTAATCAGAATGCTTAAAAGCCGCTTAATCATCGTTCATCCCAAACAGAACTAAGCCGTGCTCAGAAGAGGCAGGCAGTGCGGCGCATTGAGGCGGCGTTGCGTAGCACTTCCCAAATCGCAGTTCAGCCGGCGATCTTTGAGATCCGCGGAGGAGACGCGGCAGCAACAACCGCACCCCCTAGTAGCGGCTTTGCTGGCAGGGAGGAAACGACAACAGACGGGAGGCGACAGGCGCCAGCGCGGTGGAAGTTGTGCTGGCGGTACCCACCGCTTCAATCCCTATTTCCGTCCCTGAGTATGACCCTCTTTTTGTACCAAGTCATATATCCTTATTTCTTTTCACTAATGTCACTTTGCATTTGAATACTTAGTGCGCTTATTAATGGACTCCCTAGTGGAGAGTACTTTTTTATGCTTCTGGGATAATTATCTTGAAACTAGGTCGCAAGCATCGTCCTTTGCGATCCGCCCAATATCCTAAATGATCGAACTTGAATTGACGAGGTAACTTATTCGAAAGAATAGTTGTAACTGCTGGTGGACTCCACAGAGGGATGGACGATCCTGGAAGAAAATGCGGCGGGTTTGGTGAAAGGTGAAGCAGTGGATGGAGGTGAACCTGGGGCGTACTGATTACTGAGAGGAAAATCAAAGGGCTGTTGTGATGATGGGGGAAAATTGGTAGGCGAGTCGGATCCGGGAATTAAATTGACCTATGACCCGCGATGAGGGTTCAGCCTTAGGTGGTTAAGTGGAGGATGCGGGGACAGGATGACCAAGACCGAAAGAATCCGTCAAAGAGAAGATGGCCTGAAAGAAATAATGCGGTATGCTACTGAGTAAGAGTGTCTGGGAGAGGTGGACCGGTGGGCCCTGAGTTGGCCGGCAGTTACGAAACCAACCGTCGAATATGACTGCATCAAATTGACGCCGGCTCGACCGGCCCGTGCCATCTGTTGCAAAGTGAGGATGCAGGAATTGCAAGCTTCCTGATACCCACCGCAGATGTATGTCGACCCCCCAAGCCCCGCAGCCCCCTTTCATCCAGCCAGCACAAAAGCGAAAGGCGCTTTTCGGAAGCCGTCGATTCTAGTGTTCTGTATGCATCTGGTCTGATTCCTTCTATAAAAGGCTGCGCGGTAGAGTGAGAGAGGCAGACGGACAGAGGGGAAATAGGAGGGAGGGAGTGAAACGTGTACTTTTCGCTTTTAAAAGAGAGGATGGCGGCGTGGGTAGATAACGACGACCTCGTTGTTACTATGTACAAAGTCTGGGCCAGAAGGCGGCGATGAAGGCCAAGGTGGAAGGCATCACGAGGTAGTGTGCGCTGAGAGCTTGCTGATCACACGAATTAGCGACTTGTTCTCGTCCGCCATGCGTGCATTCTCCTGACGCAACCGATCTATCTCCTGTTGGGAAAGGGATACAGCATGAAAGAATTCCATTACACGAACTAATTAAGTTGAAAGAACAACAAAAAGGAAGCTATGAACAGGACACGGAAAAGTGCGCATGCGTGCGTCATGCACGCAGGCGAGCTGTGAATGTGGCAAAACAAAGCTGAAGTGAACAGAGAAGGGGAGAGAAAACAAGGAGGGGGAGACATGCGCACCTTTGCCTGATCTTCAAAGAACTCCACAGTACGCCGTTGAAGCTGCAAAGCAAATAATGCACAAGACATTCAATGCTGGAAGAGGTGGAACACAGTACCGCTAGATAGGGTCAGTGTCTCCCCTTCCAGTAGCATGGTAAAGTGCGCCCACTCGTTGGAGATTTTCGCAATCCATCGACCTAATTTAATAGAGTTGACTAAAAAACGACCTTCAGGTGGGGCAACCCAAAAGTCGAGGCTGATGTGAAACAGACAACCACAAAATCTGGTCCTCCTGTCCCGGACAGAGAGGATGTTCCTTGTCACTATGCATAGGTTAGCAATGAATGATCGATTTTCTGGTGAAAATTTCGAGGTGAATATATGGATGGAGGAAAAGATTGGCGAAAGTGATAAGCGAATGAGAAAATCCCTCCTGCTAGACACCTTAGCTTATCCGCTTCTTTACACTTTCAACTGTCCTGTTCCCGTTCCACCAATCTCTTCCAATGCTAAAAGGTCATGCGTCCCAAGTACGCTTGAATACCCGATGATTACCTGGAGATTGAGAGCATTGCAATGGAAAAAGTTGGTAGGATTGATGAACGTCAGTTAGGGAGCGGAGCAAGGGACATTTAAATGGTCATATGCTTTAAGAGCCTCTAATCGGATAGAATGAGAGAAACAAGTGGTCATCACTCAAGGAAAAATAAGCACATCGTTGACGATATGCATGAAATCGAAGACCAAACAACAGCGGAGGGAGGGGTGTTAGCCTGAGGCAAAAAAGCGAAGGGAGTGTGCATACCGTAGAGGAGGAAATCGGTGTTGGACGCCGAGCCGCCATATTTACTAAGGCAAAGGGGGTGGAGGCGGAGGAGGAGACGTGGAAACGAGCTAGTTCGTTACGTAGGGCGGCTACCTCCAGAGTGACCTGATCCAGGGTGCGTTTTCAGCCGTTCCTTCTCACTACGTTCCTCTTCGTACAGTAGACGATAATCCAAATTCTGCAAGACCCGAGCAATACGCATACATATAGGAGCACACGAAAAAAATCGGTTAAGCGAGGCTCCGCACAGCATAAAGCAAAAATCAACCCACCTTAACACAGTTTTGACTCCCCTTACCTACGGGAAAGTGTACACAGCAATAGCTACACCAAATATTTTGCCAGCTAACCAGGTAGTACAAACGATGGGAATGGTGTGGCCTGTTAATCTATTAAGACAAAAAGGAAGTGGGATAGCGAAGCACGCATAAGCATTTCAGATCGCGGAGAACTCGATAGCGATTCCCTCCTACCTAACGCCTATATCCATTTCCTAAGGAAGGTTTAATTCAAGGCATTAAGGCGTATATCACTAGCGAGAGCAAATACCTCACGCCAGTTGTACCGCTGGTCAACTGGTTTTTGCCGAAGAGGAGCAGAGGACGGGGAGGTCTGGGGCGCAAGCGGCGAAGTACGTCGGTCACCACCTCCACCGTTGCTCACCGTATCATTGTTGGAGGCTGTACTATTGTGGCAGTTGTACTGGTATTTAAAATTGTCGAGCGGAGGAGACGTGTTGTTGGCTAGACAAGAAACAATAGAGGCAGGTAGCTCTTAAAAAGCTAGTTAACTTGATAGGTGACTACTTACGCGGGAATGGGGTCAACAGTTCCGGTAGAAGTAGTAGTGGCAGTGGCAGTAGCGGTACTGACAAACAGGAGCATTCTGTTCCAGCTGCTTTTGCCGCCGCTAGTACGTCATTTGTATCCAGTAAGCCCGTGGGTACTCGGTCTCGGGCCGCCCGGCGCGCTCGTGAATGTGCGACTATCGAGGAGGTTGACGTGTCCGCGACTACAAGAAATAGTAGAAGTAGTAGTGTAGTACTCATATCCGTGAATCCAACATCTACAAACCATAGCTAAGGTCACTAACCCGCTCCAGTCGGTGAGGCTGATGGAGGCTGTACGGGGGTGATCGTGGCCTTTGGTGACATGTGTTGTGGTGGTTGGGTTAGAGAATGGCGTTGGTTTTTCCTCCACATCACCAGCACCAGATGTGGCGACGATTTCCGCGTTGACTGCATGAGAAAAAAGCGGTTAAACTTAGTAACTAATAAAACATTCATAAAGCAAAAGAGAGATGGTTTAAAAATGTGAATTTTGGTCATGTGATAGCCTGAAATTGAAATGCAACATCAAAGTAAGATAGAAAATCGGTACCCATGCAGCGGATTCATGTGGCCCTCTAGCACTTTTAACAGAATGTTTAAGAAGTTTTTTGAGAGGGATATGAATCGTCATGTATACACGCTCACACGCAGAGAGCAACCAAAGGACTTTGGTACAAAAGCACTTTTAAAGGAGAAGGATAATTTTAAATGACACTTGGAACTTCGACTCACCTTAGTCGTGTGCATGACCGACTAGCAAAACAGAAAATTGTGCATTTGCAAGCAGTAACTACCAATTGGGAAATTTCGGCAAAGGGAGAAGAGAGAGAGAGAGAGAGAGAAAAAGGAAACAAGGAATCTAAGTGCATTCACTGAAGGAAAATACGAGGCACCGGTCAAGCGACCAAACTATTGGTGGTACGAACAGTCCACATTGAGGGCGCGTCTACGTAAAACAGACGACTCAAAAAATCTTTTCAAAGGTTTTTTACTTTGCTAATAAAGAGTGATACGGCGCGGGCGCCCGAATTAGAAGAGACTGAAAGAGGTTAGATCATTAGAATGGAAAGTATTATTTCAAAACTGGGAAAGTAGAAAGCAACGAGGGCGATGAGAACTAAGAATAAAGACATCTCACCCGGATGACTTTATGAGCAAGGTGACCCAGTGTGACCTTCGAGCAAAGGATAATTTCCCTCTCCTGGTACAACAAATTTTGCTTGGTTGTGGCGATGGTTTTGGTTGTGTTGATGAAGTCTGCGGACGAGCGGAAAGTTAGGTGAAAGAACCGAGGATAAGAAAAGTTCAAACGGAACTGATTAGCACATGCCAGCGATAGCCAGGAAAGCTTTTTTCGCGCATATAGATATTAGGACAGCCTGTGCCTGAGCTGATGAGGCGAAATGGGGCCCGTTTTTGTCGTGTCTCGCCCGTCGCAAGGAGGTAGGGTGTTAAACGGCGCCACCTATAACACACACCACATAACTTGTTGAATTCAGAAACAAAGAGAACTTTCACGCGCTTTTCGAGAATAGACAGCCCGCAAAACGTTTTATATCCTTAACTAACCGACAGTCAGTAACCACAAATTAAAGCTATCGACAAACAAAAGTGTGGTATCTGCGGGATAAAAATGTAAGCCTCCAACACACAGTTAAGGGGAGCTCAAAGTAGAAATACCCACCACAGTAACCTATTGTCCAGTTGTAATCGAATTATACAATGAAGCGCGCGTTTAGAACTATCTAATTTATTTCACACATGAAGAAATTGGGACAATGCTTTGTCACATCACAACCACACCGACCGACACAGATGTCTGGCCATCGAACGCAAACGACAAAAAGAATACGGGGGGGAGGAAAAGAGGGAAAACTGGATTAAGGCTTTGTTCGGCAGTCTGAATGAGAGGTATGTCATACCACAGACATATAAGTGAAAAGTGACAGCGCGCTGGTTGGTGTTTTTTTAAAAGCTGCTGCTCTGTGAGGAACTGATAAATGTGATCTTTGAGAAAAAAAAAGTACCCAGTCGCATCTGCAGTGAATCACGAAATGCGGAAAAAACGCGGTCACGAAAGCCAAAGGTCTATTATTTAAGCCTGAGGGGAGCAAAGGGTTTTTAAAAGCTCAATGAGCGCAATTTTCACAGTACCATGGAAAAAAACATAAGTCGAAAAAGCAACAGAGCAAAGACACCTATTATCTGGTTCGCTAATTTATTCTCCAGCGCTCGATGATGCTCCAGGTATGCAATCAGCTATGATAAATAAAATTAAGGAGACTGCACAATGTAAGCAGGAAATAAACATAGAGACGATGTTTTAAAAGGAAAAACGAAAGCCCTCGACCAAATTGTTTCTCAACTGACACTGGATGAGTTGAGTGAGAAAGGCCTGGCACGGCAAGATCAGGGCGGGGAATGAAAATTGAGCGGAAAGCAAAAATGTCTGGGAAAAATTACAGGAGTGGCCACAGCAATCGGGCGCCGAGGAGTTATTACTCCGGACGACCGAGATCCACTAGTGGTATTAATTGAACTTTTAGACGTGACTTATAGCAGCATTTTCAAACCCTGTAATCGGTAAATTGCTCCTTCTATGCCATTTACACCAGAAGATCAACTATCATCAGTTAATGAAATGACTTTTTCCTCACCGTCCTAATGAACCCTTATCAGACAACACCTACCACGTTTATAGATGTGCGAGATACCTCATGCCGATACTAAAATCCGGCGATTATATATATGATTGATTGTGCGGCAGATTTTTAAGACACCATTAAACAAACTGGCCACTCAGGCTGCCAGCAGGGGAATAACGTGGTGAAACTGTAGTACTTACTTAAAAGTACACGGCGACGAGATAAGAAAAATTAAAACATAATATCCTCAAGCATACCTTCCCACCATCCCTTCGAACCGTAATATGAATCCCATTCAGGAATTAAAGAAAATTTCCTCAAGTTCATTGCAACCATGTACACGAAATGACGCAAGAATAGGAGAACGCGGCCCAATGAGGAGAGACAACTTTTGCACATGCGATTTCACCAGGACGTTTAAATAGAGAGAGAGTATATGGAGTCTTGGTTTGAATAGATGGAGCGGAGTTAGTGATGGAGCGCAATGATGAAAAAAACAACGAAGACCAATCAGAGTGTGACAGAGTGCCCAGCAGCTGGTAGCAGAGTGATTAAAATCAACTAAAGGTCCCCAATAAAGATGTCCAGAGCTCCCACCGGCATTCCCGTTTCGCTTCGCACTCTACAAGAAATCAAAAAGGGACATTTACATTAAGAACGGTCGATTATTATACGCACTAAGGAACACCAAAAAAATGAAAGAAAAGTTTACTTTTGGAGAAAGAAATTGGTCGTTTAAATTTACGGGTAAAAAACTTCCGGGTAAAAATGAAAGCTTTAGACATCCATGCCTAATAAGTAAAACAGTAGAAGATAGAGAATGGAAGTTAGGAAAGTGGCAAGAGAGAAGTGATTAGTTATGAAGATGCGTGTTTCTCTCAAGTCCTAAAAGGTCGCAAACTTAAAGTGATCCCCAGAATC